>VWZN01016520.1:495128-505673 GCA_013396955.1 Regulus satrapa
CGGCGGCTCGGCGCTGGCGGGCGTTGACGGGGCCGCCCCCGGCGGCTGGAGGCACAAATGCGCGGCCTATGTGCTGGCGCTGAGACCCTGGAGCTTCAGCGCCTCGCTGACCCCCGTGGCGCTGGGCAGCGCGCTGGCGTACCGGGCAGAGGGAGCGCTCGACCCGGGGCTGCTGCTGGGCAGCGCCGTGACCGTCCTGGCAGTGCACGGCGCCGGTAACTTGGTGAATACCTACTATGATTTTTCCAAAGGCATCGATCACAAGAAGAGCGATGACAGGACGTTGGTGGATCAGATTTTGGAGCCGCAGGACGTGGTGCGGTTTGGAGTCTTTCTCTACACTGTGGGTTGTGTCTGCGCTGCTGGGCTCTACGCTGTCTCCACGCTCAAGCTGGAGCACCTGGCCCTGATTTATTTCGGAGGACTTTCCAGCTCCTTCCTTTATACGGGAGGTAAGTGCTGCATCCCGTTTGTGGTGAATCTGAAGTGATAGAATCAGCTGAATTGTCAAAAGATTTCTAGAAGACACACGTGGCATCTATCTAGTGCAGTGCCATAAAATATTCGTGTTGTTTCCTGGAGTACTGGTACCTAAACTTGTATTCTTTGCAATTGACTGTTGTGGAAAGAGTCACCGAAGATCTTCAGTTGGATAGTGGTGTTGAGGCATCATTATTCACATCTATGGCTTTAGATGCCTATCAGAACTGTTGTGAACCTTTTTGTGATGTTTATCTCATAGCCTTTAGCAGTGTAGCTTTTCTTTCCTTTGGTGGGAATGTTACTTTGTTTGGGAATGTTTTGTTGTTATCCTTTAGATGGAGCTTCACTGTGAATGCTGTAGAGTTTGTGATTCTTATTCTGGGATATTTCAATGTTTTTCCTGTGTTGGATAGATACAANGTTGTGATTCTTCTTAATAAGACAGGGATATTTCAATGTTTTCCTGTGTTGGATAGATACAAACATCACCACTAGGAGAAGAAAAAAACAACTTCGTTTCAAACTGTCAGACTTGCAGTTATTTGGGTTTCCCTGAAAGCATCTTGTCACTTTTGCATTTCATTCTGAGCATTTTCTGTATTTCTTCAGGATCAGGTTCTAGTATGCATGACCCCACTGAAAAGTACCTTATTTCTATAGGTTTCTGCAGAGACAGGTACTCCTAGACAGGTATTAAAACCTGGCCCTTAGTCTGGGGAAATCCTTAAAAAAGAAACAACAGCTAACGTGTGCCTTGTCCGTAGCTGCACGTGCAGCAGCTGACAGAGCAGAGGACACAGTCTGGAGCTGCGTCACAGGAAATACCAGTTGGACATTGGGAAGAAGTTTTTACAGGAAGAGTGATTAAATATTGGGATGGCCTGCCTGGGGAGGTGGTGGAGTCACATTCAAAGAGACTGGATGTGGCACCGGTGCCATGGCTTCGTTAAGAAGTTTGGGGCAAGGGCTGGACTCGGTGATCTTGAAAGTCTCTTCCAACCTTGTGCTGTTCTGTGCTTTGGTGGCTTTGCGATATTCCTGTGGGAAGGGGCTGACCCGTCACGCCCCCCATTCTCTTCCCTCACTGGAGTTATTTAACGCTGCCCCATTTCATTCCCGTGTCTTCCACAGGCATCGGATTTAAGTACGTCGCTCTCGGCGACGTGGTGATCCTGATCACCTTCGGCCCGCTGGCTGTGATGTTTGCCCACGCCGTGCAGGTGGGTTACCTGTCGGTGTCACCGCTGCTCTACGCCGTCCCGCTGGCCCTCAGCACCGAGGCCATCCTGCACAGCAACAACACGCGGGACATGGAGTCCGACCGCCAGGCGGGGATCGTCACCCTGGCCATCCTCATCGGTCCCACCTTCTCCTACGTCCTCTACACCGTGCTGCTCTTCTTGCCCTACCTGATCTTCTGCGTGCTGGCCACGCGTTACACCATCAGCATGGCGCTGCCGCTGCTCACCATGCCCGTGGCCTTCTCCCTGGAAAGGCAGTTCCGCAGCCAGAGCTTCAACAAAATCCCTCAGCGGACGGCCAAGCTCAATCTGCTGCTGGGGCTTTTCTATGTTTTTGGCATTACCTTGGCACCGGCCGGAGCTCTGCCCAAACTGTGAGCGGAGCCGGCGCAGTTCACTCCTGGTGCCAATTCACGGTGGGTGTCGTGAGGAAATGACCCCGTTGTGGGCGGTGAGAGGAGTGCAAAGAGCACCTTGTGTTCGGTTTCTGCTCTGGTACAACAGGCTTCAGAATGGTTTGTCGGTTCTTCAGAAGGGAGAACTGTGTGGCCAAGGTGACATAAATAAGGTCAAGGGAATGTTTAAAGGACTTCATCCTTCTGCCACCTAATTTTTTTTCGCTGTCGATTCAATGAAAGATAAAGCCTCAAATCACACTCTCCGTTGATTTCACAAGCACAATGATTTCTCTTATCACTTCTTTTCTTAGAGTGGTGAAGGAGTTCAGTGGCTCCCATATGGGAATCAGAAAACACTGCCAAATGTTTAGATTACCATGCAGGTGCCATTATTCACTGTCATGTGTTTGGCGTTCATCTGGTGTATGTTTCAAGTTTTGTTTTGCTTTTCCTAGCCAAATTTTGAGCTTTTATTTCCAAGCCCCCTGAAATGCACTAGATACTGATTCATGAACTATTGCTTCTGCTTGTCCCATACAGTCTAGAAATTTCAAAGCTATAAATCTCTGTGGGCTGTGGTGCTAAAATGGAGCACGAATAGCCCACTCCACAAAATTTAGGCCAAAACCAGTAAATCTGTACTCGGCTACAAAAGCTGAAGCTGTAAATGCAAACCATGCAGCTGGAAAGCCCTCAATGGGTAGTAAAACAAATTGTTACTGTTTTTATATTTGCTTAGAATTTACTCTCTGAAATTATTGGTTTTGAGTTAAGGGGGAGTTGACAGAGTGCCAGATTTCTCTGAATAGCTATGGATTAATAGATATATAGGTGGAAAACAAATTCTTGATTTAAAAAAAAAATATTTAAAATTATTTTTCTTTTTATTTAGAGTACTATTCACAGTATTATAGTGAAATGTCTTCTTAGAAGAAGCCCAGTTCAGCAAAGAAGAAAGATACAGTGCTAGCAAAACCAAATCTGGATTATTACATTGGCTCTGCATAAAAATTAGGACTGGAAATGGGAATAAACCAATTTTGTTAACAAGACTTTTCCTGATGGAGTCCAGAGTTTGAATCACAATTAAGTGATCTCTAAAGGGAAGTTCCCCACCTCTTTTCCCCCCTCTGTACCTTACAGTGTTGCTTTGTTTTCTCCTGCACATCTTGTCACTTGCTGTTTATGTGACCCTTTGGGGAGTTGGTTGTTTCAGCAGTTATGTAGCTGTGTGAAAAACATGCCAAACACAACGGGGAAAATGTGTGAAAAATATAAAAATATGTGCCTTCCAGTGCAAAGATGGATTTGATCCACAACACATTACCTAGCAACAACTGAATGATTTTCTGTGTTCTTCAGTACCTGTGCACAGGTTTTTCATGAGAAGCTGTGGAAAGCTCAGAGGAATTGACACAGGTTTTAAACTAGAGCTCCAGGTCACAGCTTGCTTTTTGAACAAGTGTGTGAAGGGCTTTGACACACGAGCAATAAACCAGCAATAAACTCACTCACACACACACGTTCCCCTGCCTCTGTCACAGGAAGGTTATGCCCTCGTGGTGGAAATCTGGAAGAGCCCAGTGTCCCATCAGTGGGTTGTACTGACAGCAGGAAAGCTGAGTTGATGGTACCAGGTTACATGGTACAGCTATTTAAAGACTGTTTTTACAGCTTCGTGTTACCCAGCAGGTAGAGCTGAAGTTAATGGGAAGGAGACTTGGCAGGCCCCTTTAATGAGCCACAGTTTTATCTTTTATTTGTTAAAATGGGCAAATGATCTCTCTAATCTGGCTAAGCACAGGGCAAGAGGAGATGCTTTCTCCAGCAAAATTCTTGTTAGGATTGCAAACACCAGGAGAAAATGCAAAAGTTCAGCTCAGATGGGTGGAGTGGGATATCCAGGAGGTTTTGGGAACTGTTTTCAATGCACATATACCCAACAGAGTTTCTACCCTTGCTTCTTTGTGGACCTGGAGAATGAAGAAGAGCCTGGCTCCAACACGCACTTCACGTTTCTACAAACCAAAAGCTTTTGTAGAGAGAAGTAAGGGCTGAGCTGACAAATCTGTTAACCTTGCAACTGGGGATATGCAGGTTTATTGGGTTCATCCTGCCCTTTGTAGCAGCTGTGTGCTTCGTTTTAGCATTGCTTGGTTTTGAATAGTTTTCCATTTCAAATAATGGTTAGTTATCTTTTCTCTACTTCTACAAAAACTAGAGTACTCCAGCTGAATTCCTAAAGTAACTTGGCTTGTATCTTTGGTCACTGTACTTGTCATAATGGGAAGATCATTGTATGCTGTATCTTGACTACCCTTTCCTGGGTAGGATGTCTGTTTAGGGCTGGAAAGGACCAGTGCTTTTTGCTCCTGAGATGAAAACAGCTCATTATTACAAAAATCCATGTGTGTAACATATTACAAAAATACCTGTGTTGGAACACTTTCCGAGGTGGGGGGGGGGATTCCAAGTATTTGAATAGTAAAACTGAGATGAAAATTTGGTACTTCCTTACTGCCAGATGCTGGTTGCTTCCAATTCCTTCTCTTTGTAAAACAGCATCATTCCAGGTTCTTAAGGATATTGGTACTAACGCACACATCATTCACCATGCTTTTGAGGAAGTCATTTAACTTCTCTGTGTCTCAGAAAACAGCTTATTTGTGCTTACCTTACAGGTATGCTGAGCTGGCATCATTGTCATAGAGAGCTTTGAAAGTAAAGAGTGCTTTATCTCTGTGTGCTTTCCAAAGAGCTTATTAGTACTGGAAAACATTATAGGTACAAACTAACATAAAGGGTGACTTAACCAATGTAATTAGGCCAAAATAATCCTCATATGTAATCAGTGAGTGATAAGAGAGGTTCATTTATTGGTTTGCTTTGTGATGAAGATGCTGGGTATCTTCCCCTACCCCACTTTTCCCTGTCCTATGCTACTTTCCCTGAGTAGAAACTTTAGAGACTTCTTTCAGGTCACTCTTGATTCCCTGAGTAGAAACTTCAGAGACTTCTTTCAGGTCACTCTTGATTCCCTGAGTAGAAACTTCAGAGACTTCTTTCAGGTCACTCTTGATTCCCTGAGTAGAAACTTCAGAGACTTCTTTCAGGTCACTCTTGATGAGCTGTACTGCAGTGTGATGAGTGTGCACTGGTAGATGAACAGATCTGTAGCCCATCTGTTAATGTGTCCTAAAGCATCTCCTGGTCTTTCTTCTTACCCAATAAACTGTCTGAATGTTACTCAGTTAATTATGCTATCTTTGATTCTTTTATATTACTCAAGTTGTGGTTCTGCACATGGTTTAAAACATGGTCACAAAAGAAAGAAGGTCTTCTTCTGCTGTGTTTATAGTATAAATGCCTGAAAAATCATTATTTTCTTTGCATAAAAGTCCTTTTATGAATCACATGGTCCTGTCCTTCCCTATCACAAAGCAAACAATTTTGTAGCAGTCATCCTTTCCTACTAATGCCAGACTTAGAATAGTTCTGGTATATTAATCAATGTGCAGAATTTTCTCTGATGCAGTTTTCTGTGCTGTGTACTGTTCAGTATTGCTAAGGAGGTTTCAGCTGAACTTTAATACTTTTAATAGAGAGAAACTTTTTCATCCTCACCAGTATATCCTGCCAGTTTTCCAGTGCAATATAGACCTGTGACAGCATAATGCCTCCCCCACCTGTGCAATAAATGACCCCAAATCATGGTTTAAGATTTTCCTGCCTTGGCCAGTGGCACAATGTGCTCCACAAAGGCATTTGGAAATAGTTTTAAAGGATAAAATGCAGACTACCATCGATACATGGGCTGATCTTTCCAAAGAATGAGGCTTCAGTTCGTGTCTGCAGATGGCAGTGTTGCTCTTCCATTGCTGCTGCAAACGCCTTTTCTCCACTGGAGCCCCTGAGCTGTGTTTGCAGAGGATTCTTTAGTGTCTGCTGTCTCATCAGGTCTCCTCTGCTCTAAGGGAAAGTGGCTGCAGCAGATTAGGACTGGACAGATGCTCCTGGCCTAGGCAGGAATAGGCATTTGAAGAAAGGCAGTCAGCTCTTCAGTTGTAAAGCCTTTGCTGATGGCTTAATGAGCCCTTTCTGGTCAGATGCTGAGGGCTGTGCTTTCAAAATAGCATGGGCAAGCTGTGCATGAGGGGGAGTACCCCTGTGGGGGGAAGAATGCAGTGTCTGCACACTCTGTGAGATGTACTTCTGTTCAGTCAATTGCTTTTAACACATCTTGAATCCCCAGTAAAAAATCTTAATACTTTTATAGTGGTTTTAGGAGCTTGGACTCTCTTCTCCCCATTACTTGGGTGAGTGGGCTCAATCACTGCTGCTCACTCAAGGTGACACTCCTTGGAGGAGAATAATTGACAGTTCTTCTTTCCAGTCTGAAAACTTAATAACTTGGCCTTTCCCCTCCCACCTTGTGTTGTGTGGTCATGGGTAGATTCTTTTTATTTGAATCACCTTCAGTCACTTTATACTTTGAGTTTGAGCCTGCTTAATTACGTTGAGGGAATGAAATGCTGTTCTTGCTTCTTAAGGCTATTTTTTGTTTTAAAATGGAGTTAAATATCCAGCTCAATAACAGATAAAACCAATGGCTCTCAGCATTGTCTAAAAATGTGTGTCATTAAAGCTCAGCAGAGCTGTATTATTGCAGCTGTATGTCCAAAGGAAGCAGGCCCAGTTCTGGACAGGATCATGCCCGTGTTTTATTGTCTGAAACAAGGTCTTTGTACTTTTCTGAGCTCAGAGTAAGACCCAAAATGAACAAATTTGTCAAGGGATTTTTTACACTGTCTTCTGATGATAAGCCCCAGTGCTGTCAGTGTTTACTCTTGTTACATCTTGAAGAAAACCCATGTTCTAATCCAGATATATCAGTGGCCACAAGGATTTGTGTTGGTGACAAAAATGTGAGGGACACAATTAAGGATTCCTTTGGGGTCAGCTGAGAGAGTGTGACTTATTCCAACATTTATCTCACTGATCTGCAGGAACGCTGGGTTATCAGCCAACTTTATCCATTCCCTCAGAAAGAAACCTGTGTTTGTGCATCTTTCCCAGGCTTCATGCATGCACTATCCTGAGAAGTTTACACACCAGAGTCCACAACCTCTCCACATGAAGACCCAAATGTTTTTTAAAAGCAGAACAAATCCAAACAAAACTATAAGCCCCGACTGTCCTCTGCTGAATTCTCATTGGCTTGCCAGGACCTGAGTGATGTGAGGAGTTAAAAATGTATGGCACCATCAAATTACTTTATCATGAAACAACGAGGAGGAGAAACTGCTCATTAAGGAGATGGCTGATCAAGGTGAGCATTCTGGCTGAGAGATGTGTGAGGAAGCAAGGAAAGCAGTGAACCTCGCTAAAACATTGGATCTGAAGTGCTGCTCCAGGACCTTGAAATTGTAGAGAGCTTAGAAACAAGAGGTTAGGGGCTGCCTCCTCCAGGCACCTTTAAGATATCTTGTCCTAGGCTGGAGTAGCACTGGGCAGGTCTGCTAGTCTGGCAGTGATTTTAGGTGCTAACTGAGGTGGGAGATCCTGGCACCTGCTCTTTGTTCTAGTGCTAGATCCATGACCAGTTTGTTAACTGGGAAATGCAGAATAGCCCAGCAATTTTAATAAAGCCTAGAGGCTTTAGAATGGACAGAATGGAAAGTTCTTTTAAGGGAGTGGCTTGGTTTGTGGCCGAAAATCAAAGTCTGTGCCCCAAACAGGCTGGCATATCAGTGGTAAGGGAATAAACCAAATGCTGGTTTGATACCAGGGGCAAATTCAGGCAATTTACATGTCACAATTTACAGTGTTTGCAAATACATCTGCACAAACCATCATGCTGTGGGAATTAAGCAGCTTCTCAGACTTTGACCTAATGAAAAGAGAGTAATAAAGCATCTTCCCAGTCTTGTTAGCTATTGTCACAAGGGTTGATGAAATTACTTCAGATAGAGTATAAATTACTTTCTCTATGACAGAAGGCCACTCTGTGCCATAGCTAAGTCATATTTTAACTTGTTGGGGATAGCTGTACCACTGTATAAACCTTAGATCCAGTCAATATAAATAAAGGAGAGTTTAGGAATAACACGCTAGACGTTCATGTGGTTTTGTGTTTGTGTGTGTGTTCTGGAGTTCAATAAAGCCGTAAGAATATACTTGGTACTGTGCCATACCATTCTTCATCCGGTCTTTCTTCTCCCTTAAATTAGTTCTTAAGCAGAATTTAATTAGCCACCGAGGAGCACAAAGCTGCCTCCCCAGTGATGTGCTGTAGGCTTTCTGCAAAGCCCCTTTCTGAATGAATCCCCTGCAGCAGCATCCCTGCTTCTTTAAACATTTGTAGCTGAGGTTACAACATCAGGTGGGACAACATTTGCAAGTGTATGGGGAGAGGAGGAATAAAAGGCAAAGATCAAGAAGAGAGTTGGAAAGGACAGCTGTGTATTAATGAACTTCAGAAGCTGAAATTCTGGTTATTTTATGTCAAAAGATTTTACTTTTTTCCCCGTCTAGCTCACGTGGCAGGAATCACCTGCTATTCTGTGAGCAATAGTGGGCCTCTGTCCTCCTTTAGCAGTGATAGCCTGGATTTTAAAATCCATATCCTAAGTTTCCTGGTTTACAAGGTCACTGGATCCCAGAATTTTAACTATCTCAAATGCAAGAGAAAGGATGAGCTGGGGAAGCTGAATCTAAACTGCTCCAGGTTCAGTAGTGGTTCTGTCAGTATCCCTGTATAAGATGTGGAAACACAGAAATTCAGATGTTCTAGAGAAGAAAAAAGTCTTTCTTACATGTCGGGAATTTTAGCTGTGTTATATAGTGCTTTATCCAGAGATATTCAGCATTTTCACAAAGCTGCTGGTGTGGTTCTCAGACTGAAGAGCCTGGGATTTGGAGAAGGGAGATGGCTGAATGTATGAATTTCACAGCTGCCTCTGAGATTGCAAATCCTATACATCTGGCTATTGTCCTTCTCCTTGTCTTCTGAAGAGCTATGTCCTGGGAAACCCTTAAGCAGGAAATTGGTCTGTTTCCAGTGTGTGTGTGTAGAGGAATCTTCTGTTTTGAAGAATATTCATGGCTAGAAAGAGCCGTGTCCTAAATTTTTGTCACAGAAGAGGCTTGGGCTACAAAGGGTTGAGTGCAAGTACAAACATGAACAATGCATATTCCTACTAAGAGTTAACTCATCTCCAGATGGTGAAGAAACAAATACAAGTAATTTAGGAGCCCTGCATGTCTCCTGAGGATTGAGACATAAAAAGAAAAATATCAATCTCTCTAGGAAGCTAACTCACAGGAGGGAAAAAATCGTTGTTTTCTAGTGATCCATATGGTTTTTGTGTGTGAGACAGAATATGTGTTGCTTTCTGACTTGTCAAAAAAGCATCTTCTGGAGGAAAAGTTTAAGGAAAGAAATGTTTTCGTCATTTACTAAAGGCTTTGTCCTTTCTAGGGAAAATGGGATTTGATGTAGATTGTTTCTCTTACTCAATACCTCAGCATCCTAGTCACCATTCTCCTGCTAACACTTCTGGGGGGGAAACTGCGATCCTGTGAACCCCTGTCTGTGTGTTGGGGAAGGGACAGGGAACAGTTTGAGTCACAGGGAGGTATTGCAGTAGAAATGTCTATGCTGCAATGGGAATAGTGGAAATAGACTGCTCAATTGTCATCTGCCGAACAAGAGCTTTAACAGTAAAATTGACTCAAACTCTCAGGCTAAGGAGGTGCATACAGAAATGTGGCATTTGCAACTTGTGTCGCTTTAAGCAGTTTGTCTGCAATAAGTGTCATAAAACACCTGAGGCTGGGGCTGACATTGATGGAAAGGGTGCCAGTGATGGAAAATGGAAAGGGTGATCGAATGGTGCAAATCCAGGTGTGAATATCAGAAACTGGCTTCTGTGGCAAGAGGGCTGTCCACAATACTAGCACAGGCATTTGTAAAATGTCAGCAGCCAAGCACAGCCTGTGCTCTGTATTTTTTGTCCTTGACATGAGACAGTTGTCCAAAGGGACTGCAGTGTTCCACAGTTTCAGCAGGCACTGCTTCCCCTTTCCTGGGGTGACAGCCCTCTTGGACAGAAGGGGACATTTGGGTGCTGGGAGCTTTGAGCTCTGCATGTGATGCCTGTCTGTACAGGATGCAAGCAGCTGTGCTCTCGTGGTGATGAATCAGGAGGAGCCATTTACAAAACAAAGCTGAGGTGGGTGGGCACAGGCACAAAGATGAAGGCAGTGCCTGGTGAACATCTGATTTGTTCACTGCATTTCCAGAGCCCATTCCTTGTCTGCAGTTTTACAGGTGGCAGCTGAATCAGAGGTGGAAATTAAATAGTTGCATTATCAAGTCCTTCCTCTTAAATTTGCTATTGTCTAGGGCTGCAGGGCAGCTG
>VWZN01016523.1:0-29288 GCA_013396955.1 Regulus satrapa
TTTTTTTTTTTTTAAGAAACACATATTCTAAACCTTTTCAATCTAAAAAACCCTTCTCCTACATCATAATATTCCCTAAATCAGATACTTTGTTATATTTTCTAGAAGTTGCATGCTTTTGTTTCTCAGCAGTGCCCTACAAGAACACCTCTCATGTAACTCTCCTGCTCCCTTCACCCAGTCCCATGTGCATCCCCTTACTTGATATTCCTGCCCCAGCTGGGGAAGAACAAGCTCTTCTCAGGCAGCTCAGCTCAAGCACAACAGAGAAATTTTGCAACACAGTCCTACAGCAGTTTGAAGCAAAATGCTTAGACAGTTAAACAAGCTACTTTGTTTCACTTCTCTCAAGAAAACCTAAAAAAACCCCCAACCAATCTCAAAGCAATTGAGAATATTACAAAGTTAGGCAGCCATAAAAGTTTATAACCCTATTGGAACTGATATGGGACTTTTTGCACTTAAAGATAAGTGAATGCTAAAAAACAAAGATGACTAATATTTATTCAGAGTTTGCAGTAAAGCCCTATACTTTTGTTAATAAGGGGAGAAAAAAAAAGGCAAAATTGAAGTACTTCACCTATCCCACTTCTGAAGAAGACCGCTAAAGTGTGAGTCTGCTAATTAACACTAATTTATAAGGGAAAACAGCTGAATACATCATTGTAGTTGCTGGAGGCAGGAGTGTGGCCTTAATTGCTGAAAGCTGAGCATCAGTAATTGTGTTGTGTGCTTATGCCAGATCCTGAAGCTGAAGTTTGTGCCATGCTATCTTGGAGGGAGTCTTACTGCAAATTTGCAAATGCTTTACAATGTAAACAGGCCCAGATGCACCAGATAGGGTTCTGCAAAACTGCCATGAGCAGAAAATCCTTTTTAATACTTTTTTTTTTTTTCTTTCTTGTTTTTTTAATAGGTAGCTTTTGCAAATTACTGAGCTGCAAAGATGCACAGTACAGTATGCTCAAATGCAAATAATTATTTGAATATTGGAATATGGTTCTTCACTTTTCCTTCTGTTCTCATCATAACTAATTTCTTTCTGTTTTTCCCTCCAGGAAAGAAACCTGATTAGAAACTGGGCCTTCAAATCTTTCATAGTAATTCTATCTTTTAACTGTCCTGATTATTTTCACCCCTGATTTTATTGCTATGGTTTTCTGACCATATCAAGAAACTAAAGCATGACTTAAGTTGTTTTAATTTTATACTGGTACTATCAAACACATAAAGGCACACTAGTGAATGTTCCTGAAGCTTCTCTTTTTATAGATCTTTTGTCATCTTTAAGAATTCATTAGCTGCCCAGAAATATATAAACCAATTGTCTGACAGGCTAGACATTGTGGCTCAAGGAGGATCTGTGTCAGGAACAAAGGGAAGCAGGTCAGCAATGTGAAGGTTACCTGGTTGCAGTCAAGTTAAAATAGAGAGACAAAGACATTTATATGCTTAAGCACCTTTCTCAAAGATACTTGTCTTCTATGTACATACTAGCAAAGTCTTCCAAGACATTTAAATATTCACTAGAAAAACTGCAGAAGCCATGCTTAATTGATAGAAGAAAGGCTGAAATAAGAAAAAGTTGATCTGAAAGGGTTTTAATATGCAAAATCTTCTTTTGAATATGGACTTTAGAAGATAATATATGATTTTAAATTTTGGTGTGGATCATATGTGCAACCCAAGCAGTAGTCTCTGGTTATAGACAAGGGGAGTATGGACTTAGAAAAACCCTTATGTAATTGTCATAGCAGATCCTCGTTAGATCCAGAACATCTGACCCATGAAAATAAAGGCAAAGGGAAAATGAAGGAAGAGACATTATTCAGTTGTTCAGAACAGTGCTTGTCTGGGATCTTCCATGTGCTGTTAGTTGCTAATTCTTAGTCAATATGCTAAATTTCAGCAAGTTCAGAAAGCTTTTTCGTAGCCAACTTCAAGACAAGAGGGGTGTTTGAGGTAGATAAAACACCTCAGCTAGACTGCTCTATCTAAGAAAAAAAAAAATACAGACCTGAGCCATGAAACACTGACAATGAAAATATAGGAACAGGGAAGACTATCATACTGAAACTTTGAGAACTAAGTGCTAGCTGGGGTAAAAAATTAAACCAAATTTTCTGGAGTGAACTTCATATTCACAGTTATCTCAAGGATGCAAAATTGTATTACAGAACTTAGTATTAACATCAATTTATTTCCGAAGAAGCGTAAGGCACCTAAAACTCTGTAATTCAATGCAAGGAGGAAGAGGGCATTTAATTTCTTTAATATCTTCTGAAAAATCTTATCTACACAATGACAGTGCAGCTTGCAGACTGAAAATTGTGCCAAGGGTGAGCAACACAGACTACTTTAAGAAGGGCCACCAATCTCTCTCTAAAGGCTGGAGGCTGCTGTAAATAAAAACAACAGGCACTGGTTCTGCCTGTTGTATTTCAAAGAGTGCATGACTCAGAAATAACATAAAAGTAGTCAGTGATCCATTATTTCCAAGAGAATTTCCAAGAGAATTTCCAAGAGAATAAGCAGTCATAAGCAACAGATTACTTTTTCAAATTTACTTTAATGATGCTTTTTCTCACCCAAGAAGATATCTAGGTTTTAAAAAGCAACCTTAAAGAAAAGTTAATCCTAACATGAGTACTGAAGTTTTAAAGATTCACAAATTTTGCTTTACAAAGTATTAAGACTGGGTAAGCAACCATCACTCCAACTTCACTACTCAGGGTACAACTGAAGGAGAAAAGCTGAAAAATAATTTTACTAGTTATTTTGTGCCATTCATTTATAGACCTCTTTTCATAAGTATCCTCACAACAAATTACAATTATTTGGTGCAGTTTTGTAGTTAGGTATGGTAAGTGATTGAATGGAAACCATCCATTTATTTAATAACTGGAGAAAGCAGAAAGATTGATACAAAAGAAATTGAAACCACCAAAATGGATATTGATTGATTATCCATCCCTTGTGTAACTGAAATCTAAAGGAGAATTTTTTTGATTTTGAACAATCAATCAAAGGGGCATACGTTAAATTTGACTACTGATCAACAATCCACTTTTAGTATAACATCTGTCCAGTTCTAGGAGCTTCAGTTCTAGAATCATCCTACCATTTAGCACTTGTAAACATGTCCAGCAATGGGAACGCCTTGCATGAATAAATGATTTTATTTTCAGTTGTGCTGCACAACATACAATGAAAGGAAACAAACTTTTCAAAAGTATATGACACAATCTGAAAAATATTATCTCTAGTTATCACAATCAACTGAAATACATCCATGATAAGCAAACCTAGGTCAGATATCCAGTGGGTGGATATCACACTATCCTATGGGTGTAGGCACCCACCCATATATAATTAAATCCATTTAGAGAATCTAGACATGCAGCCATTTTGCAGCAAGAAATTGAAGCACATGGATATTTCCTATTGACTCGAAGGAAAATGGAACTGTCGTGGTTTTAAGCGACAGGTATCTGCTAGTCTCCCTTGAAAAAAAAAAGATTGAAGGAAACAAACCTCCCTCCCTCCGAATTATTTTGACTTCAAAATTGATAGGCTTTCAGGCAGAGGTATGGGAATAAGGAATAACGGTTCTTTACTAATAAGTTTATCACGGCAAACAAGTAACAGCAACAGTAGCAGTGAAAAACCAACTGGGCTAGGGTTCTCCCCTCCGTTATAGTTACAGTCACAAGGGTGGGTTGATCCACGCAGCTGCAAGGGCGCTCTGGCTCGGAGGAGACACCAGACGAAAGGCGGCCCGGGCTCAGACCGGGAGCGGTGGAGTTCCCAAAGCTGGGCAAGGCGTACCCAGGGCTGTGGTCCGGATTGTCAAAAAGCAGAGGGGAAACTCCGGATCAGCGCTGGAGAAGCGATGGGATGCAGCGGCCGCAGCAGCTCCAAGCGAGGCAGAGAGAGCTCTGGTCCCAAGTTCCCAGGCTAAAAAAACCCTGAGAGCCAGAGACCGCCCCAAAAACCACAGTACACGTTTCTCCGAGAAACACCCCCTCTCCCCTCCCATCTGCCAAGTGAGTCGCCATGTTCTCCCCTATGTTTTGTCTGCTTTGGCCCAGAGTCTTTGTGTTTCTTAAGCACCCACATTAGCGCTCCTAGGAGAACAATGGTAAAAAAATTCTACAGATAAGATAGAACGAGAAACCAACCCCCAACAGGAACTCTGGAGACTTTAAATACTGTTAGTTACTTTGAGGAAATAAATGAAAAAGTGTGTGGATGCCTCTGGAAATCAGTCTATTCCTTTTGCTGTCTGAGGATATACACCAAACTTTGGCAACAGGCTTTCATACTAAGAAACATTGATGCAATAATCATGGTACTGCACAAAGAAATTTTTTTACAGCTTAGTAAATCCTTGAGAATATGTAAACTGCATGTCAATCATTACAATGTTGACGGCACTCTAACACTTTCTGGGATTTCTGATACCATGTATCACAAACAGTTCTGAAAACTCATCATTGACTGGCATAGAATAAAGTAACTTTATTCTGATAGAGATAAGAGATTTGTTATCTTCCATTCATCTAAATAAAAAAAAAAAATAAACCTCTCATCATCTTTTGCTGCATCTGTCACTAAAAATTCCAGTCCTGTTTATTAATCTTTTCTAATCAAGTTTAAAACAGTGTCTTCAATCATTCAAATGAGAAAATGCAAAGAAATTTCATTACATGTAGGACTTCTGCATTTAATGCAACAATAAAATTTTACTACAGTACAGAGAGAAAAAGATTATACTATATTCATTGTAATAATATCTGGTTTGGCTAGAAGTAAAATTAAGTAGATGACTACTTGTGTAGCTTGAAAACCAAGAAGAAATTAAGAATCCAGACCAAAAATTAGAGGCAACAAATTCTGTGAGTTGTATAAACCTACAGGTCATTCTGGCACAAATGAACATAAAATCTGGAGTCTTCCAGAACCAATTTTTCTGTGAATTGAAACATTTTTTAATTATTCTGTTTCCCTGCTGCAAAAATCCAAACAGGTACAAATGAGGACCAAAGAAAATGGTGATTAATAAATGATGAGGTCTGCAATGCTGACACCAAACATTTAAAACTGCTTAGTGTAGCAATCAATAATAGTACAGCTGCTGCCAGACCCACTGAGAAAGGGCTACAGAACTCATCAAGTTTCAGTAAGGTTCTGATTACTTCTTACTGTCAACAACATCCTTGTTGACATGAGTTTAATAACATATGATAATATCAATAAAGTCCTTTATAAAACCAGTGTCATTAGTTAACATTTTAAAATGTATTCCCCAAGCCTCCAGAAGGTTTTTATGTTTCAGAGACAAAGAAAACTTCAACCAATAATTTTATTAAACATTTTCCTGTCTGGCAAATCAGTCTGCACTTAGAGGTGCCAAACTGCAGACACGTTTGAGGTACATTCTGCAGCTCAAGCCTTTTTTTGGGGTAAAATGTTTGTACAGTGGAATGAAAATTGTGTTGCAGAAGAAGCAGAGAAGAGGTAGAGAAGTTTTAAAGAAGCAGTCAGAAACAGCGCTTTTAAAGACTAGAATTATATAGGCCATTATATAATATTTTTATCACTGTGTCATTTCACTTGAAAAAACCCAAACAAACAAATCAAATCAAAACAAAGCCACAAAACCCTTCCAACCAAGTTCAAACAACAGTTTTAAGATGGCTATGATTTATTAATAGCAAATTCTTTCAAATTTTGGGACTACAAATAGCATAGACTAAAAGTCATCAAGATGGGCAGCCACTAGTAAATCCATTTTCTATTGTATTAGTGCAACTGAGAAATATTAAATAATTCTGGTGCCATTTTATTTTCCTAAACACACAGAGTAGACAGACATTTAACAGCAACTCTCTTACAGAAATGTATCTATTACTCAGGAAAGGCAGACTGATTTTTTCTTCATACAGTATATAGATGCTGATTTCAGTGGCATTAGAATTTAAAGATACAGTCTTATTTTATACTTTAAATCTGAGGGGTTTAAGAGCTACTAATCTCTGCCTTGATAAAGTCGAACATTTTTTTTCAACTTTCTGATAAAGAAAAAAATTAAACTGGGGGCAAACTCACCTACTACTTACAAAAAGGGCTTTGAAAAACTAATATTTTATTAATTGAAACAAGAACCTTTTTCTAGGCTCTCAAAAAAGTAGTTGCCCTTAAGCTCTAGGTATAGCAGCATTTAGAATAAGTTTCTGACATCATCAAGATGTGGGTTTGGTTTTTTTTCACTTGATCTCTCTTCAGACTTGCTTAACAAGAAAGCAAAATTAGTTCTTAGAGTCTGAAGTATCTTTATGGAAATCCAGGATATGGAATAAAGGATAATTAATTAATTTATATTTAACTGTAGCGTATTTATTAATACAGATCTTTAGTCTTAACACAGGTTTCATATTTTACTTTTTTTGCATTTTTTGAATAAATTTCAACACATTCTGTTCATTAAAAGCACTTAGTCACTAGAATACAAGATCACATGGCAGAGAGTACTAAAGGTGAACCAAAACATATGGTTTCCCTTTCCTTTCACATGAGAATCCTGGTGTACATAAAAGCTCCATGCCAGAAACATCAGTGAATTATGATTTGATGAAAACAAATCTCTTTTCTCGGTGATAATTTGTGGAAAAAACTTCTCATTAAGCTGCTATGATTTAGACCTCAACTCAGAATAAAATTATGATCTTTATTGTTGTTTGTATCTTAGATTCTTGCCAGGAACATTTGCTTTAGTAGTTGACAGTGTTGATAAGACTGTAAATCTGTTTGCAGTGAAAGTAAACAAAGGAACTATACTTGTCTTGGGAGTGGTTTGATTATTTAGAAATTGTATTTATCCCTATAATTATTTAATCTTCAGACTGGGATAGCAGTGGTTTTTTACTTCTTGGCACATAGCTGACAAAACTGTTTCCAGATGGAAAAAGAAACTTAAGGGAACAGTATTTTTCCCACCATCCTCAATGTGTTTTATCAGTATTCTAATATTTCATGACTATCGTAGAGATTAATATATAAATGTTGGATTATGGGCCAGTCTTGTCAGCACCTACAGCAAGAATGTGAATGCAGAATATTTGATTTATCAAATAAAATTAACAGTTGTATCGGATCTCCTCTGTGTTTTCCATAGTCAACTGTTGAACAGACAATCTTATGAGGAGTTTGAAGGATATGCCTATTGAGACATTTAAAATCCAACATTATTTCCCATTCCATAAATTATGCAGTGGTCAGAGCCCAGCTACCTCTAGCAGTCTGACCCTGTGCCAAGAGTGGGCGACACCCCGGGACAGGATGACACAAGGTGAAGCTATAGTGACAGCTCTACAATTGATTTTGGCTGTCAGGCTGCACATGAAGGAGATATGGATGAGAGGGAGGCTTTTGCGTGTGCAAAGGTGTTTACTTTTCCTCAGAGAGCAGCAAAAGACAAATGGCAGCAGCGAGACACAACTTAAAATAAGAGAGAAGGTCAAAAGAGGGGTACAAATTGTCAACCAAGTGGAAATGTCCTGGGGAGGAGAAAAGGTAGGACTCAGAAAAGCATAATCAAATAGGGGAAACAGGAGGAGGGAAATGGGTCACATGGGCCAATGGGATGTCATACTTTCCAAGAAGAAGGGTTGGCACAAGGTATAATTGACTATAGCAAAGGGGCAGGCATCAGGGTAGATTGACAGTGGGATGGGAGGGTATCTTGAGGCTAAGCCATTAATGTGGGGTAACAGAACATACCAAAGACACAACACATAAAGAAGTATCAGTTTGTCTGGATTCTCAGCTTCCATGTACAGTGTCCTTTCACCTACATGAATCATTAAATTTGAAATTAGAAAATGAGTTGCAGGTCCTTCATACTCTCTCAGCTGCTGTCTGCAGATTGATTTACTTCTGATTATTTTTTTTTTCTGGCAGTATTTCCATAATGCTTTACTACGGAATCTGATATTACTTTATTCCAAATAAGAGCAAAGATATGACTTTTCCTCTGAAGCCACCAACTGCTGCCTTGTGTCAGACAGCTGGGCTCGCAGTCCCCCTCGGCAACAGGACGTGTCCTCTGAGGCATGCAAGCAACTGTGAAGCACAAAGGAATTTGCTGTGCTAAGTAGCTATTAAGAGTAATTGTTTATTCTACAAGGGAGTCTGGGGAGCCCAGGACACAGATGAGGACACTGCATGAAGCTGGGGCAATGACCCAGCAGTGACCTGTTTGAAACACTCTGGAAAAGGCCAGGAAAACCTAAGAGGAGACCAGAAGAATCCTGAGGAAACTGGCTCCTTTTCCCTCCTGCTTTTGTTTTGGTTTTGTCTGGATGAAATAGATTGAAAGAAAGTTGCAAATGGGCATTTTAAGTTTTGGCATTTTAAGTTTTGAGATGGCATTTTAAGTTTTGCCTTTTGATAATTCACCAAAAATGAAAGAAACTGCTTAATAAGAAGGCAAGGAGAGGAATGTGATCCAGCTGCATTAGAAAGTACATCTAATCAATCCAGTGTAGGAAAAACTATTTTTCTTCAACACAATATGAAAATATGTGTACTGCTGTGTCTATCTCCTGCTGCCCAGCCTGCCCCTTCCAGCCCACCTCCTCCACAGCTAGTAAATGTATGCATGTGTCCAGTTTTAAAAGACAAAGTGTCTGCTAAGGAAGACAGGAGCCTCCCTTGGAATGGAAAATGACACCCCCTCCCTCCTAATTACAATTTTGAAATCTGACACCCTGTCAGTCAGGGTGTTGTTAGCAGTCCGATTAAATGGTGGCTGCATCACCTGGAGTGATGGATGTAATTCTGGTGAAGCAGTGATCCTCTAGAAGGGTGCAGTCCTCCTCCTCCAAAGGTACAGTGCTGATGCAGAACAGCCTGCTCTTCCTCTGGGGATCCAGTGGAAAAGGCTGGCTTACTGTGTTCTAAATCTCAGATTTTATTCAGTTGGAAATGCCTGGCTCCTCCCCCTGGGTGGAGCATTTCACAAAGGGATGATGTAATTTAATCAGTCACTCAATGGCCCATGAAACAGAAGATATCTTCCTGGACAAGGGTGGGTAGTGGAAGAGATAAGAACACTGCTCCTCCTGGGCTCAACAGATGGTGACAGAATACACATTCCTGGTCACATCCTGCATGACAATCTAAGCCATAATGGCCCATTAACAGAAGACCAAGATGGGTCTTGGAGAAGATAAAGAACACTGCCCCTCTAGGTTCAACAGATGGTGATAGAATACATACCCTTGGCCACATTCTGCATTGCAACCCATGAGAGTGTGCTTCCATGTTCTTTAAAAGTGGAGTTAGATTCTTCTTCCCCCACCTTTCCAAAGGGACATATCTCCAGGAATGCTTGATGATTTGCCCAAATCTAGGGCAAATTAATGGCCTGTGTGTAGCCATAAATACTAAACACATATTGTGATGTGAAGCCAACAGAGTAATTTAGAAGTTTTTTATCAATAGTGCTCCCTACATATTGAAAGTCAATGATTGAAAAGCACTTAGAGTTTAGGAAAAATATATTTCTCTTACATATTTTTTGCTTCCCTCTACTCCAAGTCTTCATTATCATATTTAAAAGTTTTTAGAATACTAAACAAACTATTGATGGAAGGTAATTAGGATCTCTGCATTGAGCCTACATGGCAAAACAGGAAGAATTAGTGCATTTTTCAACGAAAAAACTCACAAGAGTAATTTTTGGATGTGGGAGACAGGAAAAGAAGTATTTAATAAATCGCTTTGGGAAGGAATAGAATGAAGGTTTAGTGACTATGTTACTATAGAGTTAAAATATTTCTGAGAATCAGGGGTTCTCAAAATCATGGGAAATTCAAGCAAAGATTAGGGCAAGGTGGGAAAGGAATGTTATGCTTTGTTTTTAGGAGATCAGGTGAAACTGCACTTGCAAAGATTATATTGATAAGAATCATATTGATATGAAACATAAACAATGTAGGTATTGTTTGGTGATATTTGTAGTAACGGAGATAAATGTTAAAAATTTCTAAGGTGTTTGTAGATAGAATTGTATATGCTTACGCATGTGTGAGTTAGCCTATAGCTGAAATAATATAAATATGTGCATTCTGAACAAATGGATGGAGCAGGAGTTGGGTAACTCTACTCCTAGTTCTCATATACTTCAATAAAATAGACCTGCATATAATCCATCTGTGATTATGTGTTTTTGGATGCTAACATATTGATGAACCCAGGTGGGACCTTGTGCGTGCTGCTGAGTGACCTCGTGACCTGATCACGTTCCATCTGGCACCAAAGGATTCTCGGGGAGCCCATAGCCCATGACCACCTTGCATTCACAACATCCCTTAAGAGAGCTAAAGTGCTTTTTCTGGTCTGGTGCCTGCCAGTTAGTCGCAGTGAAAGCTTTGCATAGTTGGGCTAAAAGAATTCCTGGTGGTATTGTCTAGGCGCCATCTGTCAGACAACTGTGAACATGTTGCAGATTCGGCAATCTGTGGTGTACTGTAGCTGCAGATGGAGAAGTTTAAAGGGATCCTAGGTGTGGGTGGCAGTGGCCCCATACCATGTACTTCTGTTGCTACATGAGCCAGACCTAGCTCCGGGATGTTATGAAAACAATGGGAGAATTCTTGATAATAGTGATGCTTACAGAAGTTAGCCAATACATGTTTAGTGTCTTATCAAGGTACCTTGGATGCTTTGGACAGACAGCGTTGCTGCCTGCATTGTCTAGTCTGATCTGCCTGCTTGCCTGCATGTATGCTTGCTACTTTTCTCTGCTCTTCATATAGATCTTAATAAATCATCATAATTAGCTTTCTGAAGTTATGGAGTCTATGTAGTGCTATTGCCCCAATTAGTGCCTGAATTCTCCTACACATACTTCTCCTTTGGGTTGCTTGTTAGCACATTGGAAACAGGGTAATTTTGGAAAGACTTCTTTAAGGATAAGTTGATTGATTACTGTAACACACGGTGGCCAGAATATGTTCTGGAGAGTGGGGAAAAGTGGCCAGAAAATGGGTCTTTGAAATATAATACTATTTTACAGTTGATGTTGTTTTGTAAGTGAGAGAACAAATTTGATGAGGTGCTGTATGTTGATTTGTTTTTCTATTTGCAAGAAAAGCTGGAGTGGTAGGCTGAGTATGGAGTGATGGTGGTTAAGGTGTCTACAGGTGATAAGTGTGTGATTTGCGAAAAAGAAAAGCGTAGTTTAGAACATCTGGTGTTAAAAGAAAGTTTGCACTGGGGAAATGATATGGATAATGATTTACAAGTAGTCCCAATGGCATCAGCAGCCGGGAAACTTGATCCTTGTCCATTTGCCCCAATTCTGCCTATTCCTGTTTCACCCAATTCTGCCTTATCCAACCTTACTTCACCCCTCCTTCTTTATCCCCCTCTCCCACTTTCACCTGATCCCTCTTCCCCAGGAGATGATCAAAATTTAACTGTTATGCAGACAAATACAAGAAATACGAGTGAACAAGATAGTAGTGGGGATGATGATAGTGAGTCAGCAGCGCCAGTATCCCACCAGACATGCTCAAAGCTCTTCCCAGTCCTGTCTAAAACAGGAAAAGACTTGGGCAGATAAAAGCGGATTGTGATCACCCCTTTGAGAGAAGGAGTAGGAGTTGAAGGACTAGTGTTTGTAAAGATACCTTTCTCTCCTGTGGATTTACTAATTTGGAAACAGTCAGCTGGGACTTATAGGGAAAATCCTGATAAAGTGGTAAGGGTGGTGAAAATGATTATGAAAACCCAGAATTCAGACTGGTATTATACAATTAATACTGGATACTTTAATGGATTCTACTGAAAAGGAGATGGTGCTTAGAGCAGCTAAAGAAAGGGCAAGAGAAGATGTTAGACATGGGCTGGTAACAGGAACTTTAGATAAGAATTTTCCAACCGAGGATCCAGGGTGCGATCCTAATACAGAAAGGGGGTTGTGGAGGCTGAAGAAATATCAAGAATGGGTCCAGACAGGTGTTCAGAATGCTATGCCTAAAACTATGAATTGGTCTAAGCTGTATGATGTCAGACAGGAAAAAAAAGAATTCCCTACTGCATTTTTGGAAAGGCTCAAAGAAGTGGCAAGAAAATATACAGATCTCCAAATAGATACAGAACAAGCAAAAGTTCAGCTTGCTTTTATTTTCCTTAGCCAGTCACATGACGACATTAGGAAAAAATTGCAAAAGTTAGAAGGGGGAGATTTGAGGAATTTGGACAAACTATTTGAAGTAGCCTGAAAGGTATATAATAACAGAGAGAAAGAGTCTAATAAAAGGCAGCAACAGAATCTCTTGGCAGTAATACAAGGAAAAGGGAATTCAGGATCTGGCAGAGGTGCCAGGGGAAGGGGTAGGGGCAGACTTGGCAGAGGACAAGGGGGAGCAGTTATACCAGGACTAGGTATAAATCATTGTGCCTATTGCAAACAAGAGGGGCACTGGAAAGATAAGTGCCCAAACCAGTTTAACCAGGGCAATCAGTTCAGTCAGGATCAGTATGCTTCAAGATTGATGGTGTTGGGGGAATACAGCAGCTGACTAGAATCAGAACAGAAACCAACACAGCAACTTTTAGTGACTATACAGTTGGGGGATAAAGAAGTAAAATTCCTAGTAGATAAGGGGGCCACATATTCTGTACTAAATGATTTGAAAGGGCAAATTTGGAACAAGTCTACAACGATAGTAGGAGCCACTGGGAAAGAGGAAGATAAGCTATTCCTGCAGCCCCTGGATTTGTGTTTTGAAAACAAAGTTTTAACACATGAATTCTTATATGTACCAGAGTGTCCAATTCCACTTCTGGGATGGATTTACTGGCAAAACTTGATGCAGTAATAACCTTTGAAAATGGGGAGCTTTTAATGAAAATACCTGACTCAAAGACAGGACAAATTTTATTGATAAGAGAAAAACCAATTCCTACTATTCCTAAGGAAGTGGAGGATGCAGTAATTCCTTTGTATGGGAAACAGATATACCAGGAAAATCTAAATTGGCACAACCAGTACATGTAGAATTAAAGGAAGAGGCAAGAGCTGTGCAAATTACACAGTACCCTTTAAAACCAGAAGCACAGTAAGGAATAATAAAAACTATTGATAAATTCCTGAAATACCAAAATTCTAGAAGAATGTTAATCAGAATATAACACACCAGTATTTCCAGTGAAGAAACCAAATGGTGAGTATAGACTAGTGCAGAACTTGAGAACACTAAATGAAATAACTAAAGATATTTATCCAGTGGTTGACAATCCTTATACATTGTTGACATCCATATAAGAGGAACATAAATGGTTTACTGTAATTGATTTAAAAGATGCCTTTTTCTGCATACCCCTTGACAAAAAGTAAGAAACTGCCTTTGAGTGGAAAAACCCAGGAAATGGGAGGAAAACTCAGCTTAAGGGTATAATGGTATAAGAACAGCCCTACATTATTTGGAAACCAACTGATGAAGGAGCTGGAGATCTGGACTGAAAATGGGCAAGTACTGAGGGAACAATGCCTGTTGTTACAGTATGTTGGTGATATACTGATAGCTACAGAGGAGAAGACAACCTGCATAAAGATAACAATTAAAATCTTAAATTGACTGGGAATGGGAGGATATAAGGTGTCTAAAGGAAAGGCACAGTTTGCCCAACAAACTGTGATTTACTTGGGATGTGAAATCTCCCAAGGGCAACGAAAACTTGGTACTAAAAATGTTCAAGCTATTTGTGCCATTCCAGAGCCCCAGAACCTACTTGAGCTGCAAATCTTCCTTGGGATGACAGGGTGGTACCGCCTGTGGATCATGGACTATGGATTAATAGCAAAACCCCTCTATGAGGCCCAGAAGACCAGCCATTCACCTGGGACAAACCACAGAAGGAGGCCTTCTTCGAACTAAGGGAGGCCCTGACAATTGCTCCAGTGTTGGGATTACCTGATTTGTCCAAAGACTTTCAGCTGTTTGTACATGAGAGGCTACGCTTGGCACTGGGAGTACTGACCCAGTGTTTGGGAAGCTGGAAAAGGCTGGTGGGCTACTTTTCCAAACAACTTGACAATGTGAGTGCCTGGTGGCCCTCATGTCTATGGGTAGTTGCAGCCACTGTGATGCTGATACAAGAAGCCAGAAAACTGAAGATGGGCAGACACATAAATGTCTATGTACCACACATGGTAACTACTGTTTTAGAATAAAAGGGGGGCCATTGGCTATCCCCAAGCCAGATGATAAAATTCCAGGTAATTCTAACAGAGCAGGATGATGTAACATTAAAGACAAATAACCTTTTGAGACCAGCCTTGTTTCTAGGAACTACAACTGAAGAAGGCCCGTTACAACATGACTGTAGAAGTAATAGAACACACATATTCAGTGAGAGGAGACTCATCCCACTAGAACAACCAGACTGGGAGTTATTCACAGATGGAAGCAGCTTTGTGGAAAACGGGACCAGATACGCTGGATATGCAGTAACAACAATAACTACAGTAGTAGAGGCAAAGGCCTTACCACCAAACACATCTGACTAATGGGCAGAACTGGTTGCCATAACCCGAGCACTGGAATTGAGTGAAGGGAAAAGGGTAAATATATGGACTGATTCAAAATATGCTTTCAAAGTGATGCATGTACATGGGGCACTGTGGAAAGAAAGAGTACTGCTGTCTTCTCAAGGTATGCATATCAAACATCAAGATGCAGTCCTGAAGTTAATAAAAGCAGTATAGAAACCTGAACAATTAGCCATTATGCGCTGTAAAGCACACCAGTCAAAAAGCTCCAAAATTTATGAGGGAAATTGGAAAGCAGACTAGACAGCTTAGCAAGCTGCTCAAAAGGTGCAAAATGAAATGGCATTAATGGCTTTAAAAAACAATGTATCTCAATTCAATCTGCCTCTGAAACCAAAATATTCAATAAAAGATGAGAGGTTGGGATGTTAGCTAAATGCACAAAAGAATTCAGACAGGTGGTGTATCACTGCACGAGGACAAATAGTAGAACCCCCCTTGATAAAGAGGGAAATTTTACATATTAAACATAATGAATGTAACTGGGGTGCAGAAGCATTGGTGAAATTGCTAAAATGGAGCCTAGTTTCAGTATGGATGTTAACAGTGGCAAAATTGGTAATGTCAAAATGTGAAATCTGCCTAAAGAGTAATCCAGTAGCTAGGCGACAGGCACAATTAGGAAGGATTTGGATAGGAATAGAACCAGGAGATTATTGGCAAGTCGATTTTGTAGAATTGCCAAGGACTCAGGAGTACAAATATCTGTTAGTGGGAGTTGCCACCTTTTCTGGATGGCCAGAAGCTCTTCCCTGTCACTCAAGCCAAGCACAGGAAACAGTTAAGTGGTGAGGTTTTTTTTTTGTTTTGGGGGTTTTTAGGGTTTGTTTTTTTTCTTATCTCTAGAAATTTTTACCATTAGTCTCCTAGAAACACTAATGTGGGTGCTTAGTGGGGGTACTTGAGAAAAACAAAGAGTTTGGGCCAACCCAGGTAAAAGGCAGGGTAGGGACACTTGGGGCTTACTCTGCAGAGAGAGGAGGGAAGGTTCTTTCTTTTTGAACGCTCGCCTGCCTTCAGTTTTCTCCGTGTGTGTGTGCCTGGGAACTTGGGGCCAGCTTTTTGCTGCCTTGCTTGGAGCTGCCACTGCTGGAATCCCACCACTTATTCAGCACTGATCTGGAGTTTCTCTGCCCCTCACCACTTCACACCCCAGCCCGCCTGAACACACCCATGGTTTCCAGCCAACACCAAAGCGTCTTGGTACACCTCGCTCAGCCTTGGGAATTCCACTGCTCCCAGTCTTGGCCTAGCCGCCATCGCCACATGTTCCCCGAGCCCACGCCAGAGCACTCCTGCTGCCACGTGGGGATCACTGCACCCATCCTGTGCCCCAGGAGCCACCAGCGCTTCCTGCCAGCTGTGACTGCAACTATAGCAAAGGGGAAAACCCTGGTTCTGTTTGTTATTTTACTACTGTAGTTGCTGTTGTTTGTTTTGCCTTGTTACTAGTAAAGAACATTCCTATTCCTATTCCCATACCTTTGCCTGAAAGCCCATCAATTTCAAAATCATAATAATTCTGAGGGAGGTTACTTTCTCTTTTTTTTCAGGGGAGACTTTTCCCTAGCAGATACCTGTTGTCCAAAACAACCCCAAGTGGTTACTACAGGAAATAATTCCAAGATTCAGGGTGCCTCTAGAAATATCATCAGATAGCGGCCCACATTTTATAGCCACAGTGGTGAAAGAAGTGAGTAGGTTGCTAGGGACGTTCAAACACCATGGACACCCCAATCAAGTGGACAGGTAAGAGAGGATGAATCAGACACTAAAGAGACAAATTAGTAAAATATGACGAGAGACAAAGTTGCAATGGCCCCAGGCTTTACCAATAGCACTACTGAGGATTCAGATAAAGCCTAGGAGTGAGATGTAAGTCCTTATGAAATACTGTATGGAAAACCATAAGAATCTCCTGAACCTAATCCCAATGTACATGTTACAGGGAAGCAAGAGGTATATAATTATACTCTGTCTCTTGGGAAAACTCTAGCTTGGCTTTGGAGTGCCCTCGTATGGAATAGACCACTGACTCTGGAAAATCCGGTTCATGACATGCACCCAAGAGACACAGTGTACATTAAAACCTGGAATGAGGAGCCAATGAAAGAAAGGTGGAATGGTCCATATCAAGTATTGCTGACTTTTACGGATGTTAAGGTAGCTGAAGTGCATCCCTGGATACATGACACTAGAGTAAAGAAAGTTCCTGGACTTGGGACTGCATGAACTGTGGGACCAACAAAGTTACAGGTAAGATGTGTTTAAATGTTCAGGTTATCAGTAATGGCTCATTTTATGGTTATTAGTGCCATCAGTAAGAGACAATGTTACATTGGGATGTGAAATACAAAGAGATCAGTTAACAACTCTTCATTCCAGAATGAAGAGGGATGTGCAAGCAGAAACACAGGTGATCAAAGTTCCCAATGCAATTCAGGCAGAAAATGTAATGATTAGATTAGTCAAAGACTTTGCCAAAATGCAAAACACTAGCAGAATAACTGCCTGTCTGCCAATACCAAATGCAGAAGGAGATCAAATAAATTGGGGAATCGTAATATCAAAATTACTAGAAATAAAAAAGAACAAAACAATTGCCTGTAAACAGGTACCAGAGACGAGACAAGTAATTAACGATACCTGGAAAATAGTAGGAGAATGGATGAAACCTATGAGAAAACAGGAGCCATGCAAGTCAAGGCAAAGTTGGGGAAATCACAAATTTGGGGTCAATATTGGAAAAATATTGGAAATATTGGAAAAAATTGGAAAATGCAGTATGGGAATGTTTATTACCAAAATATAAAAAGGTTAAAGAGAATGTTTCAGGTGCCATTCTTGTATGGAAGTGTGAGGAAAAAGATTGGAAAGATCGAACTGAGACTTTGGATAGTGCATGGTCAATGAGTATACTTCAAGAATTCCAATACATGGCAGACACCCCCTGGTGCATTAAATGGGAGGGCTCTGAAAATGAAACAGACCCAGTGGTAACAAACACTGCTACTAGCAGTAGAATGGAGGCAGATAAAGTAAATTCGTGGATGTGTAGTAAAACTTATGATTGCACTTCTGAGGATAAAGAGATAAAACAAATGCTGCCACTTGCAGTGGCCTTACGAATTGGTGGTTCTTGAAGAGGAATCAAACACAAATAAGGCAAACTAAATTATAGAATAATAGGGTTGTAGTAGAAGTACAATTCAGAGTCCAGGACAATTTGTATGAGCAACAAGTGACGGTACCTGGACAACACATCTGCCTGTACAAGCAGATGGGAAAGTAAAATAAATTACTTTAGGCCTCCCCACTTTATTCCCAGTTTGGAAGAAGTCCCCATTTAAAGGGAAACATGAACTTCTGTAGATAAGGACAAGACAAGAAGTTCAAGAAAGTGAAAATCAAGATGAGGAAACTTGGCAAGAACCCTCTATAGAAATAAAATTTGGATGGGCCCTAGAATCCTTGTTTGGTCCTATAGAAAATTATTGAAATAGAGAAATGCTGTACAAACTTACAGCAGGCCAGGTAGAAAGACTACCAAGAGTCACCAGGGAAGGGTCTAAAGGACTGGATGTGCAATTACAAGCTACAACAAAAATGACCTTACAAAACCGATTTACTTTAGATTTGTTACTCCTAAAGGAACATGGAGTATGCAGATATTTAAAAGGACAAATTGATCACTGCTGCATCCACATCCCAAATGTAACTGCAGATGTTACAGAACATGACATTAGTCAATTAAAGCAAGTAGAACATGAGGCATAGGAAGAACAGAAAGACTTGACTACAAGTTGTTTAGATAGAATCTTTAAAAGGTTAGGATGGAATATAAGTTCATTAATTAAGTCTATCATTGAAAATTTAGTAATCTTAATAATCATGTTCTTAGTAATTTGATTAATCTACACCATCCTGAAAAAAGAAATACAAAAGAGAGTATCTTGGAACCAGAAGTTAANACAAAGATTATAGTAATTCATCATATTGTTAAGAAACATAAACAATGCAGGTATTATTTGGTGATATTTGTAGTAACGGAGATAAATGTTGAGAATTTCTAAGGTGTTTGTAGATAGAATTGTATATGTTTATGCATGTCTGAGCTAGCCTATAGCTGAAATAGTATAAATATGTGCATTCTGAACAAATGGATGGAGCTAGATTTGGGTAACTACCTCTGTTGCAGAATGCAGCAGAATCAAGCACTGGGAAAGTGTACGAGCAATCCTCTTGTTAGCGTGATTAGATGAAGTAGGTCTAAGCAGGCCTTGATAGAACTTGCAGGTTGTACTAGCTGCGAAGAAAAGCAAGGGCACTGTACCCTTGACAATCTTGTTTTATAAACAAGAAGAAATTCAGTTAATGAGGAATGAGGGGGTCATCATGGAAACTCAGACCACAGCAAGAAGGAGTATGCAAATGTAGTCAGTTCATGCCAATGATATTGTGACAGGTATGCATGTTTCCTGCATATAAAGAATATAAAATAATAGAAGAATATAAAAGAGTTGTTCTTTCTGAATAAAGTGGAAGCTTGCTCTATCAATCATATTGATTTTGGTCGCGAGTCTTCCTCCCGCTCGTCATACCCCTAGTTCCCACACACTTCGATAAAAAGCACCTGCATATAATCTGTGATTGTGTTTTTAGATGCTAACAACTACAATGGATCTTGTTTTAAAGTGAATAATGGTAGTAAATAGTAGTGAATTTATTGGTTCTGATGCTAATATCTCTCCATCATTGGATTAGGATGCAGAAATGGTTCTAACTGTTATGGTGAGAACTAACCAAACCTCTCCTTCTAATCTTTTCAAATTAGGGTTCTTAGATATTTTGTTGAGAACTACTGCTCTGTATGCTGCTCATTACATTTTGTACAAGCTTTTTGTGTTGGGTATAGAACAGGAGCTTCAACAGCAGTAATGATCTTTAGTCAGCTGGAAAATTTTAAAAGAAAACCAAATATTAATGTGAAGACTGGTTGTAGGTGGCATCCTCATTCTAGCTGATGGTGACATATTTCACTCTTCTTTGTAGTAGCCAATCTCAGGATTCCACATGTAGATAAATACCAAAGGATTTTCTCCTGTAGACAACAGAGAGTTGTCCTTACTAATATCACTTTAAGTCACCATGAAACACAGTGCATTTTTAAGTAGGTAATGAATAGTGAAAAAATTGATTGACTGATTGATTGATTGATTGATTGATTAAAAAGATCACAGGATAAACACAAGCAGAGAGGAGGGATAGGACTGAATATGTGCAAATATTTATGTCTGACAAAGAAAAAAAAGAATATAATAAATCTAAACCCACCATAACGCAGAGAAATACAGTACTGGTAATGACTTGCATTCCTGCAGCATCTTTCATCCAGAAATGAAAGAAGAAGAAACTCATCCAGAATTGTCTTCAGACACTGCAGAGATCTCATCATTCATCCTTCTGAATAAGTCATCTTTCAGGTAAAGGTGAGAGAAATGGATTAGAAAGATATGGAGAGTAAATATTACTAAAATCTAGGGAAAGGGAGGCAGAATAGGCAAACCTATTTTTCAAGAATCTTTTGCAAAACACCTCACTCATAAGCAAGTCATGGTCCTGAACTGAAGACATAGATATTCCATAATTATTTATATTGTGTCTGGGACTTCATCTTGGGAAAAATAGTTGGATATCTCAGCTACTATGATACTTGACCATATAACCCCCTCTATTTGGATTATGGGATTAGAAATGGGACTTCTTGAGATGTTACAGAAAGCATGATTTATTATTTTTTATCTTCTACAATGTTAAGAGGGGTGAGCTCATCTTCGCAATCTTCACTGTCTGAATCAAAAGGTCACATGGCTTCTAGTTACAAAGCTTTTAAAAGATTCATTAACTAATAAAACACTGCCATCAAGAATATTTACACTTTTAACCTAATCACTAATTACATGCGAGTTTTTTCAGCCAGAATATTATGACACACCAACCTGCAGTGCTACAGCTCAGAACTCCTTATGAATTTTATAGCTACTTCTGTATTTTCTATACCTTAGACTTTAGACTCTTTTACTTAGCTTAACAAGCCTCTACTTAATCTATAAATCCACACTCTTGCTTCTAGTTTTTAAGCTTGGAAGCCTTTTCCAAGGTCTTATATCAAACCCTGTGTTCTCTTCTGACTTCTGGCCTGTAGGCCCATGATTTTGAGAATTTTCTGTATTTTGACTTCAAACACCCCTCTGTGCTGTGTTTTGGGTCTGATCCTGTCACATGCAGGCATCGTCTCCTAACACATCCTAGTTTCCACAGGGAATGGCCATGAAGGAACTGTGATCTCCACCCCATCCTTGATTTGGACTGAGGGTATAATACACTGCAGAGAAAATCCACAAGTCTCTTCATACAAAAATATAACTGCAGTGATAGTTAAGGACTTAAATATTGTTTTTAATCTTTTTTAAAACAAGAAAAATTAAGACAACATCATTTTCTGCCTGTTTTTTCCAAGAAATATGATAGACTGGTGAGCTGGAAGGGTCAAAGTTGTTTTTTCACTTTGCACATGCAGGGGCTTTCATCTCCAGTCTCCCTACAGGCTGGAACCATTTCAGGTGCAGTGGGATAATCAGTGGTGAAACTGCAGATAAAAGTAGTCCCCTTTAGAAACAGAGCATGATCATATATACATATATGTATATTCATGCTCATAGTTCCTAAAGACAGGCAGGAGGACTCTCTTTTTCTCTCCTTGTTACACATTTCCCATTCCTAAAGAATAGATTTTAATTTCACAGCTATGCAGCCAAAGCCATCTTAGCCCATAAGAAAGAGAGACTGTTCCAGCTCCAGCAGCAGCACTTGATTGTTACAGGGAATGCAGTAGTTCAATTAGGAGCACTGGAGTCTAATACCCATTCTCTGTGCAGGGTGAGAGCAGCTGTGCTCTGCTTGCATGGTGTCATGAGAAGGGACAAATGTTTGCTCCTGAGCTGCCCTGGTTTATGTATTCCTCACATGTAGCATGTCAGAGAGAATTCCACATGACCTGCTGCATGGCCATGTCTGGACACTAAGTGATCACGCCTATCACTTTTCATCTTCACACATATTCATATATGAATGGTTCATATTGACCTTTCCTATTAGAAAGTGCAGTCCCCTTTTCCAGTGCCTCAGGCAGAATTTCTGAAAACAGACTTTACGTTCCCCCTTTGAAAAAAGGCAGAAGGATGTTTAACAAAATTCTGCCAGAGGACTTGAATCCTCTCCTTGTCTCCTTGCCCAGTCCCCTACTCCATGCCATCCTCTCGCATCAGGCAGATATTGTGGTGTGTAATTCAGTTTCAAGCAGCAGAAGCTGCATAGTTCTTCTACATCCAGGTCAACTAGTGCATGAAATAAAAATGTGTGTGCAGCCCAGGGAGAGAGATGCACATCCTTTGCACTTGAGAAAAGCAGATTACTGTTACCTATGGAATGATTTAAAAATTCCCACTGTCTTCCAAATTGCATTTTATTCAACTCATTCCCAATAAAATGCTCCCTTCTTGTGCTTCTGTATTTACGTAGCTTCATACTTGACTTCACAGTAGGTCTGCTGCAATTTCTGGATTTTTTGCTTGAGAAGCAGGGATGTTTTTGCTTTTCATTTTTTCTTTTGGTTCTGAGATTTATTCCTTATCACTGTACTTTTATTCTGATAATTGATATTTTACTTCATCTGAGCTGACATTCTGTCATTTTAATTTGTACCCATTTTACTGATGCTCCTTTGTCACCTCTGTTTACATGCTCAGCCAAGAATTTCTGTGATGAATTAAGCTATAAGACAAAGTTATTTTCATTGTGAATAAGCCCAAAACACCCAATCCAAAGCTGGAGTTTTAAGGTATTTGTTACAAAACTTTTTTGTTGCCTGGTGGTAAAGAAGTAGCTCCAGATTTCACTTTAAAAAGATTTAATAGCTCTTGAAAATATCTATATAATGTAGTAGTGGTGTTCCACTAGCAAGGCTTCAAGAATTCAAGAATTTAAAACGATTCAACTTAGATTTTCACAACCTAAATTTATTCTGGGATATCCTTTCCAGGTCCTTAAGGGATTCCAGAATAACCTGTAAACTGTGAGAGACTCTTGGAAACCAGTGGGTTCTATGCTGCAACATCCATAAAATGGGCATGGCTGAACATAACATTTGGGTGCACTGCCTCCTGTGGCTTTTGTAGTCTGCCCATGGAGCAAGAAGAGAGTTAAATGACATCTGGAAAATTTATATCAGGCTGTGAAAAAGGTTGTTAGAAAAAGACATAGAAAATGCTAGAGGTTATAAGAGATCAGAAAGATTTCCATGCAAACAGGCAGCTCCAGCACCTGCTGCTGACTAGGTAGATTTTAGCACTTGTCTCCTTAATTTGTGCAAGCAGATAAAATATAACACTGAGACACCAGTGTTCCAGCCCTGCCATTCCTTTTGCTGGGCTCTACATAGTCCTTTCTTCCTCTCTCTGCACCTGAGGACTCCAGCCATCAGTGCTGACGAAAGTAATGGTCTTTCTGATATGTCTGCAAAATCACATGGGTTTCTGGATGGAATTTACAGGAAGGGAAATCTGTAAGAAAAAATTGAAACCGTTATTCTCAGCTTGTGCTGTAAAAAAAAAAAAAAAAAAAGATATTTTTTCCATGACTTGCACCAAATGTCTCACCCAGTAACTTAGACTTTGTCATTTTCTTTGTCAATAAGACCATACCAGTTGACAATCAGCATGCTGTTAAACTTTTACTGAAAAATATTTTCTGTACCATGGAGTTCATAAATGCAGCAGTTACTTGAAATATAAACTCACTCAATGGTGCAACAGAGATAAGTTTTCAGTCTTTATTCAACAATTATTCATGGGATACTGGGATTTTTCATTCATCTAGCAGAGCAATTTGTTATAATCTTTGGTTAGTTCTTCAATCATTATAGTTTTAACAGTTCATAGAACACCATATCTTTTTCTCTCTTTGCCCCTCCCATTTTTTAAGTACTGATATTCTAAACTCTTTGTCCCTTGGTACAGTGAAGCTTTTTGTTTGTTTTCTTGCAAAAAAATCAGTTTATTCAAATGCTCAGGAGAGACATTTGTAACCAGGTCGAAACCACAAACTGAAAAAGTTCTCCAGTGTTCAGTGAAATGACTGAAAGAAAAAATACACATCTGCAAATAGCTGGCAAAGAAAAGCACATGCTTCTGGAGCAAGAGAAATTATCTCATTTTATTTTTTTCAGAAAACACTGCTGACCCATTGAATAAACACCCAAATGATATTTCTGTATGAAGCAAGCTTTTACTGCTCTTTGTAAATTGGATAACTAAATTTCTAAAAGGCTTCTATTATCTGAAAGCAAATCCCTTTGCTGCAGAGAAAAAAAACTCTGATGGTCTTATGAGAGGTGGTATATTATAGACCCAGGATAACAAATAATGTTTTGCCATCAACATGCTCTACCCTCGAACCACCTACACTTGGAAAAAAAAATGGTAAATTATTTGTTAGACAAAATATTACTAGAGGGCAGTAAACATTTTGTTTCATTTTTGATTTGTTCTGTAATTTGATTGGCATATTTCAGAGAGAAGGGTAAGAGGACAATAGTCCTGTGATAGTGAACTGCTGGATCACAGGTGACAACCAGCATAAGCCTTGTCAGTAGGCATGATTTATTGAAGACAAACAATCAGCCTTTATCAGGGTGCATAGAAAGAGCAAGTGAATATTGTCACACTGCCAATAATGAAGTGTCAGAAAGAGGGTTTTCTAATATATAAATGAAACACAACTACTTTGATTTCAGGAAATATACCTGAGTTCTAGTTATTTGTTTATGAGTAATAGGATTTTTTCCTCTCTCCTCCTTTATTTTTTTCCCTGTTATCCTTTACCTTCCTTTTATCATTCAAGTGCCTGGAGGGAACCTGTTCCAAATTTTCCTTCTGACATGATGGTCAAAAGAACCTTTCATCACAAAAATCCATATTATATTTGTAACTATTTACATGTAGGACTCTTTTTCTGCTTTGGTAGTCAGAGGGCTGTGCACATGTCTCAAATCCCCAGGGCAGCCAATTCAGAAGAAGTCAGACATAAAAAAGATGTAAAACCCCTTCAGCTGTAGTTGCAAGAATTGTCATCTTTTGTTGGATTCAATCAGCAGGACAGTCTAGAGAACAAAGTAAAAAACTTCCTGTGCTGCTGGGTGACAATCAGATGCAGTAAAGTAAATAAACATTTTATGTCTTCACTTAGCTTCAGGTCAGTTCTGGAACCACCTAGAATCTGTAGATAGTTCTCCTTCTGCACCATGTATTTGTAGATAAAGCTGAGTGTGATAATTCATAAAACTCAGAAAAAATACCACTTCAAATCAAAGTCTGTTACAAGAGCTACATAAGGAACAACAGGAAGATTGAAACATAAACAGAAAGATAAATTGGCAGGCATGTTTCAAGATTAATTAGAAAGTTTGTGAGATGCTGGAGAAAAGTGCCTGTAAACCATAATCATAATGACATCCTCTGCGGTGGGAGCATTGTGGACATGGAGCTGGCAGGTGGGATATTTTGATCACCAGGAATCTGTCACTGCTCTCTTGTGAAGGCAAACACATTCCTCGTGAGTTTTTGTGGAAATTACTGACTCTGAAACACATGAAATCCGGGGAAACTGCTCTGCTGGGACTGTGGGTTTGTAAGGCCTACATGGGTATTGCTGCAAAGGGTCTGAGCTGTCACCTGGTCCTGCAGAATGTGCTCAAAACTTAGGAAAGTTCTGGAGGCAAAAGAACTTTTTGAAGGAATTTTGGAAAAAGAACACCAAAGGCAGCAGACAGTCTTAACAGGGAAGGCAATCTTCAAGTCTAACTCAGGTGACAATTGGGTAGTATCTATATGATGTGCGCCACAACCAACTAGTGGAAAGTCATCAGTGTGGCAGAGACTCTTACAGACCATCTGGGTATGTGACTTTTTAAACAAGTTGCTGATCAAAAGAAGGATATTAATATTTATCTTTCATAAAAAAACCTTCTTCTTACTTCCTTACAAGGGCGGAAGTGGGAGGCTTTATCGGGATGTATGGAAAGCCTGTGATGATATATTAAGTTCATGAAAAATATAAATTTTCTATGGGTATATTAGGAATACTCATGGATTTGTAACTTGCCGAATTGCTATAAAGTGTGCAGAAACTACAACAGAGTGCATGGTGATAAAAAAAAATAAATCCTGGTATATATTTCTTGTAGCTAAAGTGGAAATAAGTTCTGTTTATGTCTTACTGCTTTGCTGATTTTGACTGTATATGGAATGTTAGAGATTTCAGTTGGGAAAAATTAATAATATCTGTCTGCTTCTATGAAAACTGTGACATGAGAACAAGAACATTGAATTGAGAACCCAGAGGAGTTTAATAACTAATTGCATACACGGACGTATCCTCAATTCAAAGGAAGCAGATACTGAAATTGTATGTTTGTATTAGATTGTAACTCTGTTGTTAGGGGAATATGAACATGGGGGAAATTTATTTGCTAAAAGTGAACAAATGAGAAATTAATGGATTTGTAGTAGGGGGTGGTGTCTTGGTCATTTGGTGTTACCCCAGGCTGTGTTGAAGGCCCCTATGCTACAGGGGCTGCTGTGGATTCAGGAAATAGAAGTGACACATGGTTCTTGATATTTCAGGCATCATAATAAACAACATCTCAGTCCAGCAGGATGGACTGACCATCTTTGCATCCCACAGCAGTTAGGAATAGTGTAGTGTACAGATCTTGGCTACAGGTTCTGCTCCCACCTCCTCAGAGCTAAAGCATCATCAGGGTTCTGTGCTGGTGGCTGCCTGTTGGATAGTACAAATAATGTGCAGTTCTTTAACTCACTAGATTACAGCAACTGGCTTAAATCCTGATAGTGATAGTAGATCAGCTTTATTATATATGATGCCCAAAAAGAACACTTGAAAGACTGAAATCTGGTCTCAGTTCTATTTGTATAAAATTCTCCAGTGATATAAGTCATAGTTATCAAAAAAGGAAATGTCTTTTCCATCTCACAAAACCTGCATCTTACTTTTTGTCTTTGTACATTGAGGCACATGAAAGAATACTGTCTGGAATTAAAAATGCAGGCAGAAATACAGGCCCTAAACACAGCAATTATTAAAGGAAAGCCTTAAAGAAAAGAATCAAAACCTTGATGATCTGTTTTCCTGAATTTAAAATACTTCTGTAAAATGACTGGTTTTGCCTTTCATTTCAGTGTCTGTTTATCAGTGTCTGGCAGCAGCATTTTCATTATCAAATTACAGCAGACAGTAGTGTTGGCTCATCAGGATGTCCCTTGGGTATTTCTTGGCCATGTGATCAAACAAGGCATTTTTCCCAAACTGCTTCCTTTGATATCACAAGAGGTAGTATTTTTTTGGAGTCCTCTTAGCTGAAATTCTGTAAGGGAAAGCTTAGAAAAAAGGCATGACTTAGCTTGGCATCTACTCAGATCCTAATGAAAATCTACCTTAAGGTTAGTTTACTCACCAGACATTCTCTTCACATTATATTTGCTTTCAGAGACTTTATACAGACTTCATTTTTGTCCTGATTCAGTAAAGTATATACACAGTCAAAGCTCTGGAGTAGTTCCGCAGAGGAAAAAACAAATCTTAAAGCCAGTGAGCTTGTTTTGCTTTGTATCCTATGGTATTGCATTTCTGTATCACAAGTTGCTAGAATCTGTAAGCCCAGAAAACCGTCGATGTTATCTATTTCTCTCAGCTTTGTGACTTGTGTCACACTCCTTCCCTCCTTCTCTCCATCCCTGAAATGTGAGCTCATAGGCTAAGATGTTTGTCATTTCCCAGCCCCTTCCCCAGGGTTCAAAAAGCCCGCGCAACCTTCCTTCTTCCTCTTTTTCCCTCTTGGACCGAGTTCACAATAAAACCTTGGACATGAGCCAAGAGTGAAGAGCAGTTCTGATCTTTTATCTCCAGTTCACTTTATTGAGTTCAATACCCTTCTCATGTGCCGGAGCTAGCTGTGTTCCCCACGGGGGAAGGGAAAAGAAACTCATCAGTATCCATGTGCTTTCTGATTTAGCTCAAATAATTTCAGCTCAAATGGTATCAGGAAGTCAAAATGAAAGAAAAGTGTTGACTGTTTGCCTAAATGTTATATAACAGTTTTCAATGCATCAAAGCTGCAGATTTAATTTTAGCAAAATTTGAGTGTTGATTGTGATTCTAGTATGTTCTTATCCATGCTGGAAAGCTTTGTGTCCAAACATGTGGAAACATGGGTTAAAGTAATTTGGTCTTTTATTTTTCTATTGCAACTTTTTCTAAATAATGACTACAGAGTTCCTTGTTCCTATTACCCAGGACTATGATGAGAGCAATCCTAATAAGCCAATCAGAACTTTAAAATTATAAACCTCCTTGTAGGGTTTTCAGTCTGTGCACAGTACACACAGTACAGGAGCCCCTAAATAATATTTGCTTCATATCACAGACTTCCAGCAGCATAACTTGAAAGAAAGGTTAAAAAAAGAAAAGAGAAAGAAAATAATTTTTCTTAAGAGATCATCAATCATATTCTATTCATGTTCTGCAGTGAATAAGTGCATAATGTGTTCATGGTTTGCAGTTCTTTGTTGTTTAAGAGGTTTTAAATGTTCATAGCATTGTGTTGCTGGGGTTGATGTGTATGTTATTGAAAGAAAAAAATCTATCCAGTTGCTCTTTGGCTTTAATTAAAAAATAACACCCAGAATATAACATGTCTCTCACTTTACAAGGGAAGTGTCACACCCTGCAAATTATTTCAATTTTTTTTGTACTTTGGGCAAGCAATTACTGTTTGAATATGTTCCTTTGCAAAGGAGAAAAGAAGGAAACTATACTTCTAGAGACTTGCTTATATTATCCTAGAGCTCATCAAATACATGTTAAGGCTGCTTCTCTATTTTGACAGTTGCTGTAAGAATTTTGTTCAGAGAGAAATACATAAAATCTATATATGTGGAGGAATATATTTAGTTTGTTGGTCTATCTATAAGGTGACTCCAAAGGACACATAGGATCATACATATAGTCCTCACTGGTGGCTTTTTATCTTTAAATTAGCTGGAATATCCAAAGTCAGGAATGGGTTTCAGTGGCTATTTTGCTGAGTGCTCTGAAAGAACTTGGGAAATGGCAAGGACTGCTCAGAAACAAATCAGTGGTGGTGTAACTGAACAGATTAATAACTGGGATGATGGGACAAATTCGGGTCAGAAGTTCTTTTGCACCCCTGTTATATTCAGATTTTTTGTGAATTTCTCATACATGGCTTGTCTGCTATGGAAATACACATCTGAGGACATGTACAAGATGTGCTTGCTATTATCCTATGTCGTTCTTGTTTGAGAGAAGGAAGGTCTGTGTTCTTAACCCAGTTTTAATGTCCTGGTGTCAGCTTCTGTCCCCCTGGTTCTCAGTCTGTAAAATGAAAAAGGCTTCATTGAGCCTCATTCTTGACCTTTAGTCAGAAATTTTCTAAATAGCCCTGAAATTTTGGCTTTTTTGTCATCTATTATCTCCAGTCTGAGTTTTTACTCTGTAGTAGAAG
>VWZN01016523.1:29417-57821 GCA_013396955.1 Regulus satrapa
TATATATATATATATATATACACACCAATCCCATTAACTGTAGCAAGTACTAAAAATGCAAATTACAGAGGACACAGGCAGACGTCTTCAAAATATAATCCTATGCCAACTTCTTGTCAAATGAAATTGCAACAAATCCTGCATTGTATGAGGCAATGTCTGAATGTGAACCAAATAAAATACTTGTTTATGCCCTTGGGAATAATACTGTCTGGTTTTATGCAGCTCCAATTAAAATACAGCTCACAAGGGATGCTCAGACCCAAACCCCACAAGTTCAATTACAGTACTGGTGCACTACCTTATTCATCCTTTAATGCAGGGTTATTAATGAATAATGGATATTTTATTTGTTATTTAGATAAACAATTTTGTGGCTGCACCATGATATTCTGCTGTTTGCTCAAGGTGTGAGAAGTTGCACATACTGCATGAAATTAAATGAAAATTCAAATTACCAAGGTCTTTTGGCCTCTGCAAGAAGGAACAGGAAACCTAAAGGGGGGAGAGCCTCTTGGGGTTGGCAACAATTTTGGTATCACATAAGTAGATCAACAATTTCTCATCTAGAATCTAGAATTGAAATGTGGTTGCAGAGGCAATCTTTCCATGTATTTTTTTTCTTTGACAGTGAAGAAAACGGTGTCAACAATCTTCTGTCCATCTCTTGTTAAGCTTACATGTGCACTTTTTGCCAGCATGCATAAAGTCAGAACAAATATATTAAAATGGATCTTAGAAATAAGTTTTGTCTCCTTTTCTCATTGAATTCTACATAAAAGTCAGTGAAGCTATGTGTGCTGTTATTAAATCACTTATATATTAGTTGAGCCTATGAATTTGGGATAATAAAGCAAGATTAATTTTTCAGAGACTCATTGAATTTTACTGAGTTGTATTATACATGCTATAATTCTAAGTCTTCGACTGCAGAAGTGTAGAGGAGCAGTTTGTTTCTCTGTGATTTAACAGTTTATTTCTACATATCTGGTTTTGCAGCTGAGAAAGGAAGCTGCACATAATAGCTCTGGAGCTTCTGAAAATCTGGAGTTTGCAGAAGATACAAGTCCAAAGTGGGGAATGACTGAGTAATGAAACTGAGCCAGCATGGGCAGTAGTGTCAGGATACTGAGATGTAAGACAGGGACAATTCTGGTGTATATCTGTGTCTGCCTGTGTTCACTGCCACCCTCTCACACAGACAGGTGCAGCATCTGCAGCCACACAGCACAAGGAATCAGCACAATCCACTGGCACAATCCTTCATTAGCACAATCCATTGGCACAATCATCCATCATCACAATCCATCAGTATTGGATTTTGGCCCTGTAGTGGTTTCAGTGGTATCTAAATGTCCATGTATCTGCTAAAATCACTTAACTTACTTCTCGCTGTGAGATAGGACCAGGAGAGAGAGCAAAACAGGATTAAAACTTCAAAATGAATAAAGAAAACTTTATTGACAGATTTAACTGGGTTAGGAGAACCAGAATTAAACCTTTAGAACACTTCTCTTTCCCCCAACAGCCTTCTTTCATTCCTACCAACACAACAATATAGAGAAAAACAAAACCTAAAGATTTCTAGTCAGTGTATTACTCTTAGAAAAGTCCTTCTTTCAATTCACTCAGGGAGAGGAGTCTCTCATTGACAAAACATGGAGACTTCCCCACAAGATTAAGTTTCCACTCCTCTTGTGGTTACAATCTTCAGAAATGCATCTGCTGGGAGAAATCTGCACTTGCAAAAGCCCTCCCATCTCACAGCACTCCCAAAGCTGCACTTCTGGGACATATCAAATGAGTGGGGTATTATGTTTTAAGGGTGAATGTTCAAATGAAAAAGTTCATCTTCATCTGCCTCCAAAATAATTTTCATCTCTGGGAACAAAAGACTGCCACCCCCTCCCTTAGGCCAAAAGGGGCTTCACACTTCATCTCTCTCTGTTCCAGTAGCTCAAAGAAGATTACAATTTTTACTCATTGAACCATTACAGCCTCCCATGATTTTCTATGATTGAAAAGGTTAATTAACATTTATCACCATGGCTTAAAAGAGAATTTAAGTCTCAGACTCTCCTTACCCTCCAACCAAATCGAGGACTTCTTCTGCTGACTTTCATATCTCCATGCTGTTTCTCCACATGTCCTTTTTCAGTCTCTTTCACTCAGGAGAAGATCGATGTCTGTAGATCTCAGCAGGGCACTAAAGAGTTAATAGTTCCCTCCGTGGCTCAGAGTAGGATAGGGCACTCCCAGCTGCCCTGGGACTGTGCCAGCATTCTGAGTGGTCTGGGCATAAGTGTTTTCCAGCCCATTTGCTCAGCTCTGGCTATGGGATGTCCTTCCCCCTCCCTGCCCAACAGCCAGGACAGGGCCTGGCCTATCCCCTGTCATGCCGCACAGGATGCCTGGCCTTCTCCTCTGCTGCTCGGAGGTTCCAGCAGCATTCCTGCCATGCTGGGGGCACTCTGGAACAGCTGGGAGGAGGAAAAAACGATCCTGTGGCAGAGGCCAGGTGGCCCAACCTGGCCCTGCCTGGGCGAGGCCTGGCTCAATGTTACCTCAGCTCCAGCCAGAAGGAAAAGAGGGAGTTCTTTCCCGGGCATTCAATGTAAAATGTGTATCTCACAGAGGTGTATACCTCTTTTTGATTGTCTTATTACTTCTGTGGTCTGGGTTCTATCTGAAACCAGCACAGGTCCCTGGATACTGGGTGCCTTTGGGAGGTTCCTCAGCTGAAGGAGATCTCACTATCTCAGTTCTGTGTTAGGAAAACAGACACAATGGATTTTTTCTCTCTTCGGTCTTCAGGTTTTGCAGGAGATTTATAATGGGAGATCACACAGACATCAATATGATTTGGTGAAGCCATTTATTAAGGCTCGCAGCATCCCTTATATATCTTAAGTGGTCAAGCACGTGTCCTACACATTAGGCTGATTTGTTAAATATCCTTTATCACGCGCAGTTTAAAGTTCTTGACTGGAAAGCAAGTTCTGTTCACAAGGCCTCTTGAAGGTGTCCCCATCTGGTAGAGTATCCAGAGTTGTTTTGTCTTCTTCGCTTACTTCTTTTTTTTTCTGTCCTCCAGGGTTGCAATGCCCTAGGTCGCAGTGTCCTTCACTGTCTGCTTGCTATTCTTCCCAATTAAAGACTGGGTTGCTCACATGCCCATGTTCACTTAGAAAATCCCCCAAAAGGTTTATTATTATCTTAGCTACAAAACCTGGCACTGTCTGTGTAATAAATTACCATCAGTAATTGTTCACTGAACCGTGCTCAAAAAGATGGGAAGCACCTTGTGATCTCTTCAAGGATAACTACATCCAGCAAAATAAACAGAAGATAAGCAAAACTAAAAGCTGAGTAACCAGTTTGTTTTCAGGGCTCAGCTACAGGGCATCAAAGAAGACAAGGAGTTTCTTCCCCATGACCACCGGGAGGCAGATAAAGACCCCCCTAGCAACACCTTGTGCAAATGCAGAAGAAACAGAAAAATACACGTGGCACAGGAAAATGCAGAGTATAAAGAGCAGAGATTCTTGGGTGGTGGTCGCAAGCTGTGTTGGAGCAGGAGACTCCCCAGCTGCCCAGTGCACTGTTTTGCTTGCTGTCGCTTGCTCAATAAATTCCAATATGATTTCATTGAGCTTGTGTCCAGTCAATTATCAGGGCACACATATAACAGTCTGCACAGGACTTAGTGCTTAGGAAAACCCCCATCAAAAATGGCCTCAAAAGTGCAGTTTTAAGGTCTTCTATAATCACCTTTGTCCAATTAACACTAGAAATGTATCTTATTTTTTTTCTTTACCAATTATAATTTATTGTCCATTTACATAACTAAAAACTGTGGCAGATCTCACCCAATCACCATGCTAATAGCACTGCAAAACAAGGAGTACATGAAGAAGAAGAAGCACTATGACACAACACCCTGTTTCCTCTATCTTGACTCCATGTTAATGCCCTAAAACCTAAGTTTCTCACTGTAATGACACACTATACTATTTTCTATTATCTATCTTACACTTTTGTGGATTTTAGTTTATCTAGAGACTCTGGAAGTTTTCTTCATGGGTGAAGGTCAAAGTTAGTGTTTCCGGGAGGTCAGGATCCCCCAGAGCAGTAAGAGAGATACTTCTCTGCTTCTGGATTCCTACACATCCACACAATTCACTGGCACAATCCTCCATTGACACAATCCATTGGTACAATCCACCAGCACAATCAACCATCAACACAATCAGCCATCAGCACAATCCATTGGCACAACCCAGCCTCAGTGTGCTATGTAGACAGGCTTACCACTGAAAATGTAGGATCCCTAAACTGAGAGCTTCATTTTGAGTGCAGAACTCCTCCAAAATTGGCCCTATAATCCTTTGGGGTTTAATTCTGAGTTGGTTAATTATGGTTTTTTAATCTTGATTTTGAATTAGTCCTTGTGGCAGGGACTGCCTTTAACGAAGTTCCACTGACAGCAAAAATATTGAGATGCCTCTTGATTAGATGTAGTGAGTAATATACACACAACGCAAGTAAAATTTTCAAATTTCTCTCTCCTTCAGCCAAGGAGGAGCATGTTTTTTATCTTTTCATAGAATCTGCTCACCTGGAAGGGACCAGTCAGAATCAGAGCAATAAAAGGTAAAAAACCTGCATAGTAATTTAAAACTGTGTCACATAAAGAACTGCATGAAGTTATTCTTGCAAATATCATTCAAAAAATGAGACTTTACCCCTTTTTTATATATATACACCTTATTTTCAAAATTAATTTGTTACTAAAATTATGACAAATAAATAATGCCATGACATTACTAAAAAGTGACTTGTTTTCATAGGAAGCTGGAAATTCATTTTATAGGAGATTATTGTTGGTTTTGGTCTGATAAAAACAGGGTTATTGTACCTTTATGTGTCTGTTATATGGAGCAGAATATAACTTTACAAGAAACAAGCATCTTGTGTTTTAATTGAATTGAACAAGTATATACAGGAAAATTTTATTTCTTTAATATTGCTTTTTCCAGTCATAGTTGTCATATGCAGGCATAACTTTTATTTCCTTTTCTCTCTGAAAATTTAGCTCCCTGTCTCTGGGGAAATAAATCAGCAGAACATTGTCTTTGCATTTTAGAAGCTCAAGACTGGGAGAAGAAAATGCAGTATTGCTTCTGCTGCCTGAGCTGACCCAATCTAATTTTTTCAGTTTTTTTTTTCCCTGATCCTTTAAAGACGTCTGTTGACATGTTCCTTCAGCTTACAGGCATGGAACAGACATAGAGCACAGCAGTGCAGTGTTGAAGGATGTCTATTCCGGAAGTCCTGTTCCCTCTCTCTGAGGGGCGGTAGCTGCCTGTTCCAAGGGCATTGTACCCTTGCATTCCAAGGGTACAAGCATTTAAGCCAGCTCAGGACAACTGCAGGACATGTGACTTCTGAAATTCCCCGTTATATTATCATTCCAGCTTTGCCCCATGTCCTGTCTTATCTGCTTCACCTGACAGCTCTGTTGATATTCAGCACTTTCTGCTTCTGCAAGTTCTCATCCTCTTTATTCAGAACAAAATGCTCCAAACCTCTGGGTCTGAGTAGCACAGCTTTGGCCTCTTCAGTACTCAACGAGGCACAGCTTGAGAGGATCCAGCTCTGCCTGTGCTCCAGGGTAAAAGGGTGTGAGCCAGATCCTTGCTCAAAGGTGCATGTGAGTCCAAAACCAGACATTTGTCACATGTTGTCAGGAATCTGATTAATCAAAACTAAGGATTCTAATAGCTTTGGAATAAGATTGTGTCCCTGGCTGTGTTAAACCACTTTCACAGGCCCAAGCAGAGAGAAGTGGGATTAAAATGCTGCCCTGTAGAGGACTTTTCTGTTCCTCCTAATTTCTGGCTCATGCACTCTGCAGGGTCTCAACTTACATAAAGTTTAGAGTTTTTTCTTCTTGAGACATGTAATACCAGTATTTCCCGGTTTTCATATGGATATTGTTCAGCCATCCATTGCAATACAGCTTTTGCTAAACTTTCTTGTGCACATGCAAAAATTTCTGGGGTGAGAAATACTGATTATAGTTAATCTGTGTTACTTTATGTTGTTTAATTTTTATTCTTGAGTGTATACAAAAATTAGGACCATGGTGTTTGGAGGTGGACTCACTACTGATCTAACTTGCTTTGACAGATTTTTTTAATACACTTACACAGAATTACATTTATGAGGGCTTCTTGTTTTCCAGTAGAGGTTTGTCTTTATTCATGTCAACATGACAGAAAATATCAAGAGTAATTATTCAACCCTTGCTAAAACCTTACTGAGAGGTCATTAGTCATCTAAAGCAGCCATGCAAGAAAACACACAAGCATGTTGTCACAAAGCCTTAGGGAATAAAGTGCTAAAGGCATCTACAAAGTCTGCACAGCCTATTTTACTGTATATAAGCACTACATTTCAGTAGCCTCAATTCCCTTGAATATGTTTGCTCCACGATATTAGTCTTCTGGGCTTAGAGTTTTGCCATTCTCCTTTACTCCTGAGTAAGTACAAAGCACTCTCAATGCTAAAGTTTTTTTTTCCTCGTATTTTTCTTTGAGAATGCAGTTTTGCTGCATGGATGAAAGCATATCTAGAGCAAATCTATGCATATGAAAATCTAAACTTTGGGTTTTGCGATCATTCATACCACTGACATTTCATTCTGTTTGAATTCAGGGAAATTCTATTTTGAATACAAAAGGAGAGTGAGAAAATTAATTTCTAAAATAAAATATGATAAATAGTCTGTCAGGGTGCATAACATATTAATACTGTTAGTAACAATAATCTGAACAATCATGTTATTGCACAATTAGATTCCAAATTTCCTGATTTTAAAAAAGTTACATGGTTGAAAGTCAAGGAGGTACAAAATTGCTGGGGAGTTTTCTTTCAGCCAGGATAAAATTAAGCAGGTTACTCTGAGAGCTGGTTGAAACCATAAGTTTAATTAATTAACAGTTCAGGGCACAAGACTTCTGATAAAAAAGACTCTTTGTGAAAAAGAAAAAAAATATATTTTCCCAAGAAAATTAATTAATTCTGGTTGTTCTTAATGGGTCTTGCTCCTGCTGCCTTGCCCACCCATACCTGATTTCCTAATTAGACTACATGTCATCAAGAGATGATCAAGACTCCTTGTACATGGAGTCCCTGCAGAGACTGTCTGCAGTTTGGCTGCCTTAGCCGGGAAATTTCAAAATCAGTTAGAAATAGTGCAGTAAAATAGATTGGAGCTCAGGAGAGAACAAAATGAATGAGCATAAAAAAGAACACGGATTTTCAAGCAGTTCAGGTACTAAGATGTGATTATAACTGTAATATTTTATTAACCTCCTTACTATATAGGGAACTGAATTTTCTTTCTTTATAATCTTTAAATATACCTTTATTTAGGATTTTCTATGTTCATTAAAGTCAACAGACAAGCCTTTAACATGCCAAATTTGTAAAGTCTGATGAAGCCAAGAAAAGTTTGGCTGATTTGAATCAAGCACAGAACATATGCAATTTAGATGGCACAGAAATACAGTGAGAGTGAATAGGAAAAAAGGAAAATCCATAACAGCACCCTGGGACTCCAAATCCCAAGGTGTCCTGCTTCATCAGTTCACCTCTGGTGTTTACCTGGACAATGTAAACTGAGACTTTGCAGACTCTCTTTCTGTTTTTAAACTTGTTCAAGTCTGTTTAACTGCAGCAGTGAAACACTGGGTTGGAATTACCCTGATCCATAGCAATCCAGCAGCCCCTGTAGGTGCCAGGCAGGCTTCAGGCTGCAGCAAACATTTGTGGGCAAAGCAGACACTCGTGGGCAAAGCAGTGGCTGGGGGACAAAGGAAGGCTTAACTCCCTTTGAGCTCTGAATGTGGGATGGTGATTCCAGCAACCTTCTTTTCTTCATTACCTAAATGCTTAAAGACATTGCTGAAGTTAGTGGGAAATGAGTGTTCAAATAAGTACTTGTAAGCTCACAGAGTTGTGGTGTGAGCTGGAGCCTGGTCCTGTGCTGGGTGTTTTCTGTCGCAGACACTGGACAGCTCCATAGCCCTAAGGAATAAAATGGGAACAGTGCAAAGGTGTCAGTTAATCTGAATACTCCTCCACCCTGCAGAAATGTACAAATGTAGGAATTTTTGAATGGAAGACTATACCTTTTTGCTTAATGGCTCTTGGTGGATATTTTCCTTTTGCTTGGCATGGGTTTGTGCTGTTCCATTCAGCCTGCACAGCCCGTCTCACACTGTGTTGAGGGATAATCTCCACAGGCTGATCTTTGTGACAGTTACTGAAAGCAGATTCTATTAAAAGTGCTAGACTTGATCCCTTTCTAGACAAATGACATTAAAACATTATTGAAACTCCCTGGATGGGAAGATTAAAATTTTCTATTAAATTGAACTCCTTGGTCAAATGAGTGGAAGATTCAAAGCAAGCCATATATCAGTGGTTAGAGAAGATAATTATCCTTGAAGTAATGAGAGAAAAATCACAGCAATTGAAAATTTTTAGCCCAGAGAACAAAACTTTTCCTATTGGAAAATCTGTTAGAAGTGCCTTAAGTATTAGAAAAATGAAGCTGAAATACAGAATAAAGAAGATTATGTGTGCTTCTCTGCACTTTGCATTGAGAGATCTTGTAATACATTAATTCTTTTTGTTTTTTAAATCATGTCTTAAACAACGTTGTACATTGTAAGTAGGTTTTTTTCTTATGTTCTTCCTCCTGAATGAAGAAACAGTAAATAGACTGGATCATGCACAAGGAAAGTGTGCAGTTTTAGTATTCTTCATGGCAAGTGATCATTTCACATATGGTCTGGATGTACTGGTCCTGATTGTGTGCCCTTTATACCAATTTTGTACTGGCAGCTAAAGAGTGACACTCTCACACTGTTGGTGTCCCTTTAGGTCAATGTGCTTGAACCTCTATTAAGTTCCGATTACTGAGGAGGCTCTTTTGTTTGAACGTCTGCTCTTTCAGTTTTTTAGCTCTGCCGGGCAGCTCCTGATCAAAACACTTTGTCCATTGAATCCAGTTGTTCCACTGAAGGAGCACCCCTTTGTCCCTCCCCGAATAATCCCTGGCTAGCTATGTTGAAGGGAAGGCAGGGGTGCCTTCCATGACCAAGAAAAAAGACCAAGGGCTGCTTTTCCCTCCGGGATAATGTCAGATGTTTATTCTGGCAGGAATCCAGGAGGGAACAGAGAAAGAGGAAAGATTTCCCAGGAGTTTTCAAACCTCAGGAGAGGGGCAGGGAGTCATGTAACATCAGCCAATGGGATAACATGACAGGGAGGGGAAGGAATAAACACATCACACTTGGAGGGAGGAATACACAGAACTAGGGAGCACCAGGTATGTGCGCTACTACATTCCACATTGCATTTCCATTTTTGATCAGTTTGAGGGCAGAATAATTTCCAGCTTTTCATGAGAACATCTCTGAAGATACATCTTTGATTTTTTTGTTCATTTGTTTACTCCTCCTCACAAATCTGAAGCAAATATTAATCTCAGAATTAGGGTCTGAACAGGCAATGCAATCATCATGGCTTTAAAAAGTCCTTGTGTTCTATAAGGCACGTATCCATGTGCATATTTTTAGCTCTAGCATTCTGATTATTTTATTCTACAGATGACAAGTGACAATTTAATGCTTGTTCTTTGGATCCCTGGCTTAATGCTAAGATTTTTACAGCTGAGTATTAATCACCATGTTTATGAAGGCTTTAGAATCTAAAAAAAAAGCAGGAGGAATTTGGTACCATATATATTTGCAGATTTGTCTAGATCTTCACCAAAACTGTTGCTGACCTATTAAATGTTTGTTTATTATTTACATCTGTTTGTTTCTTAACATGTTTCTGTACCAGGACTTATTACCAGGAAATATTCCAGCTGGTAGCTGGGCTATCTTGACATTTTACTTAGATCCAGGACTTTAGAGCTGTTTTAGGAGAATCTTGTCCTTTTATTGACTCATATGAAGCTTCAGGGATCTGCTAACTGGGACTGTTTGCCATGTGAATTAAATACTGCAGATTAGTTGCAGTGTCTTCAGAGAACTACTGACCAATCTTAATGTATGGCTGTCATGGTAAAGAAAAAAAAAAAAGAAAAAGAAAAAGAAGTGTTTTTTCATTCCAGAGATAGCTGGGAAGGAAAACTATGATCTTGGTACTTAGTAATACAGTGAAGTTGTCTGCAAGGTGCAATTTTCCCTCTCAAAATAAGTAGCTCCAAGTAATGCATAATATAAATGAGTGTGAGCTGTGAAAGTGATGAGGCCACTGCTGAATATGCTTTGTCTCTAAATTTGTTTCTCTCATGATTTCGTTCTTTCAATTATAAATCACAGGATGTTTGTTAAATAGACTCTTATTCAAGCACATGTAGCTTATTAAATAACATACATAATGTGCCCACAAGTTGCCTGTGGTCTTTTCTGCATCTGATGCTTAACATAAGAAATGTCAGAAGAAAAAATGCTTTACATTACACTTGGGGCTAGAAATATAACAGGCTTTTAGTAATGACATATGATCAGAATTATGTAATGATGATAAAAAGATCCCAGTGGAATTATTGTCAAAAACATTTCCCTTTTGAGAGCATCCTATGAAACCAATTAAGAATAAACCAAAGAGGATTTTATTGAATTTGTTTCAAAGAAATACTATATGTAATAATGAGCAATTGCTCTTTTTGTAGGGTTTTCTTTTTTTAATCATTCTTCAGAAGATCATAAATAATTATAGCTCTGCTAGCAAATCTCAGGGGCTGGTTTTAAAAATCTGCAAGTATTTCCCAGAGGAATTAATTGTTTTTACCAGTATGACCATGTTCTTTAGGACAATTACTCATTTCTTTTGTGATACTTTTGAGGATTGAATATTTTAGAGGCTCCCCAAACGTTGAGGTAGAAGAGCCATATTTTGGTTGCTTCAGAAATCCCCTTTGTGTCTACACTTGAAAAATCCCGTCTACTATAATTTACCCAAAGAGTTTCCTTATTAATATCCATGACAGGGATGGGGTACAATTTTTCTTCAATTGCTATGACTATCTAGAGTATCCCAAAAGTTGTTTGTAGTTGTCCTCCTCAGTTTTCTGATATAACCAGTGTTCTCTTTCTGCTCTTTTTTCCCAGTGCAGTTCAAATCTGTGCACAAGTAAGAGAGATGTGTTAATTTGCCCTGTGATGGAAGTGCTATGGAGGTAACCTGGTTTGTTCTTCCAGCATCCCACTGTGTTGGGCCATGGAGACACAGCCAGGGAGCTGAATCCTTGTTGATTCCCATGGGCCATCACTTGTGGGCAGCATGGACTCAGCTGATAACTAATGGCACCTACTTCTAAAATAGTGTTAAAGGGTAGAATGGAAACCAGACCCAGGAAGATGAATAGCTACATTTTAAATAATATTTTGGCTTCAAACTATACAGAAACGTGTCTGTATGCTATGTCTAATGATTCTATGCTTCTCATGAAAAAAAGTTTTGTAGGGTAAAAGGATTAGATTTTTTTCTGAAGGTTAATAGCTCCTATCTGGAAATTTAGCAGTTGGAAGCAATTTTTTTAAATACTAGTAGCTCCCTGGGAAGGAGAAAGGAGGCCTCCCTGAGGCAAGCTATCTTTTAGGAGGACAGGGTCTCTACAACCAGCAGTTTCTGCATATTTTCCCAACTGATTCTATTTCTTTGTATTCTATAAATCTTTTAATGTTTGCAGCTTATGAGTTCTAGTTGCTGTCTATTAACAATGATTTCCATGTTTTTTGTGAAATCTGTTCTTAATACAACCTTATTTGGATAAAATGCACAATTAGGGGACTTCTTCCAGGCTTTGCCACAGAGTAACTAGGACTTTGAGAAACCTTTATAGTCATGTTCTGTTTCAGGTTACTTATTTGGAAAGCCTAGGTAACTGTGGATTTAACATTGGAGGTCTCTAGAAAGGAGAAGATGAATGGAAGACTTAATAGAATGAGGAGCTTCTGGGATGAATAAAATAATATTATTATCAGATTCAAACTATTGAAACTTGTAATAATGCTACCTGGCTACCTGCCTTGCTGCTGTACAATGGGCAGAATAGGCTGCCTCTTCTTAAAGTACTTATGTAGCCAAGGAGCATGACTGGAAATGCAGGAGGCATTTGTCTAATGAGAAATGAGGAAAATTAAGCAGTTGTGGTTTTAATGAATGTGTGATATAAGGAAGGCAAAATTAGCCTCAGGTGTTAGGATCTGGTACACAATAATGGAGCTATTTGAAAGCAAAGTACCCCCAGAGTGAGTCATGGAATATTGGGCTTTGAGCCATTAAAGGCTAACAATCCCTTTACAGACACAATAAAGTAGGAATGCTGTAAGTATTCTATTAAAAGAGAAAATAAATATTTTCTTGTCTTGCAAGAAGGACAAAGCTAGGTATGACTCAGAGACACAATTTTCTCAGTTTTGTGAAAGCTGAGTAACTGGAAGCAGACCTGGCATTTGAATAGCTTCTTCTTGTAACTCCTTAAAAGTCAATAACAACTCCTGTAGGTTGAGGTTGCACAAAATTAATTCACTTGAACAGTTGCTGGTGCCTGCCGACCCTAATAAAGCCCCATGGATCAGAGTTTTACACTGCACTAATTACTATAGTCACACACCCACTCCTTGCCACTGGCCTCACAAACTCTGCTTGTATAATCTCCTTTTACCCAGCTTCTCCCTCTGCCTCCTCTCCCTCAGTATCCAAATTGCTTTTGTCTCAGATCTCTGTCATTCTGTAGATTGCCACCTTTTCACTAAAGCCCGCTTCTTTGTATGGATCCAGGGTAATGCTGGGGGGAAGTGTTCCCCTTGTCCAGCTGGATATGTGAAATCAGATCCAAATCACTCCAAGGCAAGGAGCCTGTGGTAACTTCCAAAGAGTGGTACCATTTGAGCACATCTCATACCCTTTTAGAAACCTATTTCTGATCCCATTTGGTTTTCCTTTGGAATAAGGGGAGATGCAAAGCAAAAAAATCAAGGCTCACACTTTGTCCTGGGTCTTCCTGTGAACCTTATCCCTCTGACAAGCACATGACTACTCTCAGTTCAAGCCAAACCTTCTCTTTGCTGTACAAAAGCAGTCACTATTAAGGACCTGACAAACCAGAACTGCATTTCCACCTGTAACTTAATTGCTTGTCAATTTGTAGCCTTCTCAGTGAGTGTTTGTGAGCTAATGTGCCATCTGTAGCGTCCTTGAGAGAGCAGGCCAGGCCAGCACACAGTCTGCCTGTTGCCCCATGGCTGTGCATCCACATGGCCAGGGAATGTGGCAGCACAGCTGCTTACAGGGTAGGCTGCTTGGGCAGGACACAGCTCTTCTGGGATGTCTGGCTGACATAGGGAATCCTGACAGACTTCAGGAGAGCATGAAGCACTTGGCAATGGGCAGAGCTTCCCTGCTTTAGTGAAGATACTTCAGCTGCACCTAGCCATGCAGAGTAGGTTGGAAAAACTTATTTTAACCAACTAGTTGTATGCTATGGACTTTGAATGAAGGTCTGTGGTGATGCAGAGTCCCCAGGCAGGTGCAAAGGAGAGGCAAAACCCAGGCATTTTAAAGCAGTTAGGTCTTTATCAGTTATATAGTTTTAAATCATAACAAACATAATTCAACTAACCACCATACACCACAATGTGAACATGCAATGGATATAAAACTTTTTTCCTAAATCAGCTCTAATTTCTCTAATTCAGCTGAGTCACTTTTCCATAATCCTTTTCTACTTAGCTGATATAACAGGCCTGAGCCATGAGTTTACAAGGCCTTACTTTTGCAAGGTTTTACCTATATGCAACAATGCACTTGTAAAGAAATATGAGTCTGAGAATAAATGTGTATTTCAGAGCAGTATTCATCCACCTTTTGTCTAAGCAAGATAAGTTGTATTTAAAGGGAAAAAAATCAAATCCATGAGGGAATTATCATTCTACAAGAACCATCTGTTTCTCAGGTGGAAACAGTGGAAACAAATGTTCTTCTCTGTCTTGCTGACACTTCTAGGAATAAAAACATTTGTTCTGTTTTTCCTTCTGCACTTTATTGAACCTCAGAGCCTGGTTCACTTTGAATTCATGCCTAACAAAGCATAACTTTTTTAATAGCATCTATGAAATCTAAATAGTCTAATAGAAATTTTGGCTGGACACAGAATCTGACCCAAGTAGCAAAGAATGGCAAAGCCCAGTTGTGATGGACTTCAGAGATTTAAATTCACTTCCTAATGACAGTGCTCATGAATCATTGCCCACATAAACAGAAGCCTGTTTCTGGATAAGAAAACTCCTTTACATGAGCCAAAGGCTGTCTTAGCAACAGTATCAGTGAGGCACAATGCACAAATACTTCCAGACAAGCATGCTACAGAAAACTGCAAAAACTTTTCAGTATCAAAAGTCAGCCTGACAGCTTTGGAAAGCTAGGGGGGTATTTTTAATAGTCACCTCTTCCTGTGTGAAGGTATTAGAGGGACTTTTGCTATTTGGATATCCAGAGGCTTTTGGTAGGTAGCAGTGAGCCTGAGCTAACAGGCTTATGATCTACAAGGTGACCATGTGGAGCTTTGGATAGAGATGCCCAGCCTGACTTTGCAGTTCTACCAGCTCAGGCCCAGCAGCCTTGACCAATCTATTCTGTGCTCTGCAAATACATCTGCTGGGTTTCCTGGCAGAAGAGGGAGGCAGTGCCCCTACATTTCCACGGCAGCACACATGGTTCTCAGCCCTTCACAATCCATCTGCCTTTATATCTTGGGAGCTGCTTCACCTGTGGTATTGTTTATCCACAGATAAACTGCTGAAGTGTTAATCTGAGTTGATTGTGTGTCAATCAGACTGGTTGAGTGCCTTACATTCCCATTTCATCCTCTGTTCCAGAAGAACCAAAGCACATTACAGAGTTAACCAATCAATACATGAAGTGCATTAGACAAGCAACATGTGTTTTGATTTATCTAGTTATTGATCTTTGCCTGTTGACTGAATGAAAGCCTTAGATTAAGATTAGATACTTACTGAAAACTATGGGAGAAGAAGGGATGAATAGCATATAGGTATAAATTCTAATAAGGTAAGTAAATCTGATACAGTGCCTAATTTGGATCCTCCAGGTTTTAATAGGTGAAATTTAGATATCAAGGAAACAGTGAGAGTTCTGTCATTTGAGAGAGGCATGAGGGATCTTACCAAAGTGTATAAGTATCTCCAGAGATGGTGTAGAGGAGTTCTGGGTTTTTGCAGCAGTGCCCAGTGACAGGACAGAAGGTGCGGAGTACCCAGAGATGTTGCAGAGTCTGTATCCTTGAAGGTATTCCCAAACCATGTGATTGTGGCTCTGGGAAGCCTGCTTGAGGTGTAGGAACCCCACTGGAGCAGGGGCTTTGTTAAAATAACTTTGAGTGGTCCCTTCCAGGCTCAGCCATTCTATCATTCTTTGACACCGCATCACCTCAACAGTACCAGGCCAACAGTAAAAGAATTTATCATTCAAACTGCAGTGTCTTACCTGAGGTAGTATATGGTAATCATTGTGGGTCTTGAGAAATCTCTGTGTCTTTCAAATTCCCAGCTATGCCATGAATCTCCTGGTGTAGTTTGTTCTGTGATTTTCAAGCTTCCTTGGATTATAAACTGTTTTAATCAGTGATCAAGATGATTCTTGATCTTTGCCTGATGCCCATATCAGATGTCTCATTAATATTATTGCATGTTAAATGTTGCCTTTAAGAAATCTCAAAATCTGCTTTTCCCGAATAAACCATTCTGGAATTTATTTTTTAAAGGGAAAAACCCCCCAAAAACAGTGTTGTAAAAAAAATCCGTGATGAATATTGTGGTTTTTTGTGTATAAATGTCACATAAAGTGGTGAAATTGCCATACTTGTGGCTTTAGTGTTACTGCATAAGCATAAATCAACCATATCTCTTACTCCATGCAAGTGCCAGTTCACCCAGTGTAACTGAATACACAATTGCCTTGACTGTGCATATGAGAAAAAACCTGTTTACTTGAATGTTACATCTGAGGACTGCAACTGAATGCTGAAGAAATGTATTTTAAATGTTAGGAAATTATTTCTTATTGTAACCTGTTCTCTGCAAAGATAAGCACAAAAGAATGCAGCAGTCCCTGTATTAAAGAGCTTTTTTTCTCTGTGATTTTACAGGAGCCAGAGAATTGAAGAATTTCCCAATACAGAGGCCAACTAGCAAAGTTACTCTTTAACCTTTATTGTTTTTAAAACCTTTATGAAGTCATGTCCAGTGTCCAAAGCAAGGCTGAATCTTGTTCAGTAGTACTCCAGTGAGTAATTCCTTCTCTTTCCCCCTCAAGACTCTGACTGACTAATTTTTAGTTTTTCCTGTAGTTTTTCCTTATCCATCTCTATAGAGCAGTCACATATTCACTGGTTCTGGGTGCTCCTCCTCAACTCACACTGCTGCCGGTGCTGGGTTGGCCATGGTGAAGTTGTCTCAGTATTCTTTTTTTTTTTTTTTTTCACCTCTAGTACTAGGAAGCTTCCCACAAACAGGTTCTCTCTCAGTTCATGGGTCGGGGTGTGTGCCTGTCCAGGGGGAATTTGGTTTCATCACACAGGGTCTCTGAAGCTAGGGTACAAGGATAATGTTACTGGAAGAGATAGTCATGGCCAAAATATTTTCAGAGGGTGATTGTTCAATATCATGTGAAAATCAACCCACACTGAAGTGCACCAAAATGCAACTACTTCCAGACTCAGTAGACATAGTACAAAATCCTAGCTAACTTCTTGGTCTGTCACACTAAAATAAAGATGGTAGTTAAGATTAATTTTCCCTGTGATAATTATTCCACTTGGGAGTAATTTAAAAAATATTACAAAAAATATCTGTCTTCAGTGAAAATCAGTAAGCAAAACAACATGTGTACGCTCTAGATGTTTGAGACAACATAAATAAGATTGATGCTTCCCACTTCAATAGGCCTTTTGCCTCAATAATTATTTTGACTAAATGCCTCAGCTTTGCCCTGGCATTTACTTAAACAGCAGAGGAATGTGTTCTGCAATAATACCGTGGGCTCTGAACATGCTCTCTTAGCTACCCTAAATGTGACTGAAACCAGCACTTAGGGAAAAATGGCACTTATTATTGCAAAAGGAAACCTTACTACAAACAAAAATACAAGTGCCATCAAACTTAAGAAATAGATGAGATACAGGCTTTGAACTCAAACTTCTGGTCTTGATAATTTCACAATTTCTATGCTACCTTCCCAATCTCAAGTCTCTCCCCAGCTCTGTAGTTACTGTTATCTTCAAAATATATGTACTATGGGAATGAAATACTGGTGAGTGACAGTTTTATCCTTAGATACAAACTCTAGTTCTTACCTATTAAATGCCCCAGAAGTATTGAAAATTTTAAAAATTAAATAAAAACATTGCATTCTAGTAATCCCAGAAATAAGGCTTTGTCTCATTGTCGGATTGTCCTTGCAGGAGGATCACCTGTTAAAGTCAAAGCAGGCATTTAGATTTTACTTTTTATAACATAATGTGCTAGGAGGAGAAGCCCTGAGAGCTGTGAATTTCAGAATTCCACTTGCTGTCCTGCCTGCACCTCACTGCTTCTTACTTAGTAGGCTTGATTTTGTCCTCTCAGGAGACATCCCCTACCAGCATTATGTCCTTTTCAATTCTTGCGTGTGCAAAACGGAGATCCCCAGCATATGTCATGACATTTTGGACCATAAGATTTCATGGATAATAAGGCAGAAGGTGTTTCTAGGTCATTAAGTATTGTTTGATGCTGTGCTTCTTAATATGAAAAAAAAACTTCAGTGTCTTCAGAATCACTTTATTAATACTAATGTTAATATTTAACTATTGTGTAATTGTTGAATTGTAATCCATTATTTTAATGAATTTCTAAAGGTTTCCTAGACCACTGTAGAGCTGGTCCTAATGCTCATAAAACCAGAGACTTCTATAGCCTTATATAAACAATATTTTTTTAGTATTAAACTTTCCCTAATAAGTAGACATGGCCATATCTGTATGTACCTGTCATGATTTCAGGGCAGAATTATATTCAATGAAAGTAATGAATTTCATTAGGACTTGGTTGTCACTGTTGCAATTATCTTCTTTCCCTGGACAGAGCCCTTCAGTCTTGTGCAGTTGGGTGTCACACTCTGATACAGTCTGTAAAAGAGATGTAGGAGAAAAAGATTTGCTTGTAATGGCAATATTTACAGTCTGCAGTAATTGTATTTGATTAGTCATCTTGCCCTGTAAGGTATTAAGTTGGGTGGAGCACAGGCAGAGTTCACACCATACATGAGAAGAGATAACCAGAAAAGTTTTTTTAGATCTTCTTCATAGGTGGAAAAACTGCAATACAAAGGAGGATGAAGAATCTTATGAAGATGACAGGAAAAAAGGACAGAAAACAGAGTTTAGGTTGGCATAGTTGAGGCTCATCTCTACCTATGCTGCCCACTCACATTCTAGGTATAACAATAATATTTTTAGAACTGTGATCTATTCTGTGTGGTATCATTCATATGAATAAATCCACGTGTCCTTCATGCTACACTCTATAAAACATGCAGAAGAAAAGATTATTCCCAAAACCTTACAAGGTAAGTTTTAACAGGCCATAACAAACAGCTAAATCTCAGACAGTGGAGAGCAATGAGACAAAGTTGAGCAGCCTGATAAGAAGCAATGCCTTTTTGGAACTGCTACTCCTCAAAGAGTGGCTGTTTCTATCTTGAATAATATTTTTACTCATGAGTGGCACAGAATAAAAATTCAGAAACTGGAGGGGTTCTTTTACCCACAGAAAGGCAGACTATGGATGTTACTGCTGAGGGCTCTTCCAAGTATTTAATCTACAGAGAGGTTAATTATTTGGTTCTTGCTGGAGTTGTAAATAGTATAACTAATTCAGATGCTGATTCTTTCTGTCACAGGTATCTGCTTGAAGGGATGAGACAGAAAGGTACTGCAGTTAAATGTAGAAAGCTCTCAGATACCAGAACGGACATAAAATGAGGAAGCACAACCAACCCTCTCTAACCATCTCTTTAACACAAAAATACTTTGCTTGTTCTAAAGAGATAGCTGAGCTTGAGTCATCACTCTGAAACTCATAACATCTCATTCTTGCCTATCTTCTGTGAAGACATAAGCTTCACAAACAAATTCAAAGTTTTTGCTCTCTTCCTTGACCACTGCACTTAAAGACAGCAAGAGCAGACAGAATCTTTCCTTTCCTTTGAAAAAACTGCTGGCAGAGCTAGAAAGGGTTAGAAATAAAACCCTGCTTGCAAAGTTTTACTTATCTCAGAGACACAGCTAAACTCTCACTAAATGTTAAATTTTTAAAGGTTTTGCTTATATTTCTGTGTGAACTCTTTTTTAAGGATGTTTGCAATAATGTGCCTAAATAATTTCTTCCTCTTTTTATATATGATTATGTTCAGGAAAATTTTATATATATATATATATATATATATATATATAATTTTTTTTTTTTTTAAGGTCAGACTGGAAAGACATTTAAAACCTTCTAATTAAAAAAACACAGGAAAAACAACTCCCTGTTTGTCCTCACTCCAAGGTCTCTAGTGATTTTTGTGTCTAATACATGACTCAATGTCATTTTGTAATGCCATTACCTCTACAGCACATGGCATTTTACAAGGTCTTGGAAAATTCGGAGACAGCTGTGTGTTAATTTTATTTTACCAAAATATTTTACACAGTTTTCTTTTTCTCTCTGAGCCCCAGCAGTAATTTTTCTCATTCATATATGTTTGTGATCCTTTTTTGATGGTGTTTACATTTGAGCAGGTGTTTCTGATTGAAAAGTTAGTGGGATTTGCAGAAGTCACACTGAAGAATTCACTATCTCAGGAGCTTTTCTGCTGGAAGGCACACTTTTATTCCCTTGATAAGCTTTCCTCTAAGCTCACGGTCTTCTTTTTCCCCTTTTATGCAGAAGCAGCCAGGGAAATTTAAAAACCACCCATGGTCTTATTTACTAGTCTGTCCCATTTTTATTGAGAAACATCAGACTGTAGCTGCTAATTCAGGGAGAGTAAGAGAAGAGGCAAGAGGGCTGAGACAGAGAGCAGCTGATGTGGTCAGAGTGCAGTGCTGAAGTCAGGAGGAAATATTTGGTTACTGCCACAGCCAGTGTGTGTGGTAAAGGCAGCAACCCTCATAGGCTCCAGTCTCTGCTGACAGGCTATACTAAGTGCATTTATTGGAGTCAAACTGGAATAACTGGAAATAAGAATTTCTAGACCACTAAGCCATTTGCTTGCTCCTGTATTCTACAGAAAAATCTTCATCACATAAGGAAGGCAAATATTAATCTGTTGCTGCTGGATCTGTTGCCGCTGATGTCTTTGCATCTCATATATGCAATCATTAGATCAACTATCAACATAGATATCTATGAGCATTTTCCTATATGTATTTATATGTGATCCATCAATATATCATGGAATGGTTTGGGTTGGAAGGGACCTTAGAGACCACCTTGTTCCACTCCTTGTCATGGGCAGGAACAACTTCCACTATCCCAGGTTGCTCCAAGCCCCGTCCAGCCTGGCCTGGGACATTTCCAGGGATCCAGGGGCAGCCTCAACTTCTCTGGGCCGGGCCTCCCCACCCTCAGAGTACAATTTTTTTTCCCAATATCTAATCTAAACCTACTCTCTTTCAGTTTGAAGCCATATGGCAGGGAAAAAACTAAATCCTACTTTCTCTTCCTGGCTGTAATACCTTTCCTTGCAATTGATTTTGGCACTAGCACCAGCTGCTCATTTCCTTTTTTCAGTGTGGTGACTGATGTTTCAAGATTGTCATAGTATAAGCAATAACTTGCAAATAAGTGAAAAAGACTTTTGTATCAGTTAAACTTTAATTTTCAATTTTTTATTCCTAGTATATCTTGTGTGTAACTAGGAAAATAACCTGTAAGTTTTGTGCATCTGTGTTAGGAGGCTTTCAGTGTCCTAAACTGGGGAAGGTGTAGCAGTATGTTTGAATACTTAAGGCATATTTTTAGACAGACAAGCCACCATGATTTGTTGTAGGTTCTCTAAATTCAGGAACAAAGATTACAGAGGTTATTAGAAAGCCTGAAAAGGAGCAATGCTTTGGAATTATGAATAGAATAGAATTATAAAAATAAATTATTTTTATTCCTATAAGTAAAAATTGTTTTTGTTTCTGTAACAAGAAATAATTCTTTGCAGAGGGTTCTGGACATCCTAAAGATGCCTTAGCTCATATTTCTGATTTTTTCACCAGCTCTTCAAGAAATCTCTAAATTACATACATGATCACATTATGACTTAATCATTAGTCAAAATAGTTTTCTTCTATATATTTATGAATTGTCACAAAAGGAAGAAGATTACTGGGTGGAAAACCTTAGATTCTGTCTCTAAAGAACCTGTAACTTGTTTTGTGTCTTTGAATCACTGCAATTTCATTTTAAATCACTAGGTTTAGACTCAGGAGTTGTGACAAACAGATCCTAAATTCTGAATAGATTCTAAAGGTTATCTAAATTGCTAGAAAGAAAATGCACAGTCCAAGCCTGCAGTGATTTGCATGTCTTCTCAGGTCATTGCATAGTAGATGTGTACTTTCTATCAAGAGAGCATGCCAGGACTTAATGGTTACTCTGGTGGGGACTAATGTGGGATACAATTTTCATTCCTTCATCTTTTATTTTGTTAACTAATGACACACGAAAAGAAAAAAACTTATATTGCAATGAGGGATGAGAGGAGAAGAAAGGCAATCAGGAATTGTTCTCTAAGAAGGGAAGGATAATTATTTAGGAACTTTTTTATATTAAGAACACAAGCCTTGCAGCCATGCAGAGTGATGATGGGCCCAGCCTTGCTGGGGGCATGCTCAGCACATGTGACTCTTAACTAATATTTCAGACTGTCAGGAAGTTTTATTATTAAAAAGTGACAGTGATTTAATCCCATTATGCCAAAGAGAATTGCTAAGGCTGACCCACTCTTTGGATGTGAGATGCAAGAACCAGGGACTTCTGTTTGGAATCTGTGAACTGTAACATCAGTCTGTACCTACGATGACACGGAACTGGGCTCAGTGTCCCTGTGTAGGATATGCATTTTCCTTGACTTTCCCAAACTCCAGCCAGCCATGGGGCACTGTGCCACTGAAAGTGGGGTGTGAAGACTGATGTTCTCTCCAGCACTTGCTTGGGTTCAGTCTGGCACAGCAGGGGTTGGAGGCAGCGATTTGGTTTAGCTTTTGCTTGTCACTAAGACTTGTGAAATGGGAGATGAACCTTTCTGAAAATTGGAAGGAACTGAATTGCATCTTAGATGATACTTAACGGTTAAGAACTGTGGTAAAGAACTGTGCATGGTGAGCTTGTGATGTGGAGATCAAATCTGAGGTAATCAGTGGAACATATTGGAAAAGAATGAGATTGAACCTGAGGAGCTGACAGGGAAGGGAGCTCCAGACAGAGCAGAGGGCAAAGAGAAATCAGGCACATTCCTGAGTGTGATGAGATCATGTACATCTCTTACATGTGTTAATGCAGTTCATAGACTGGTGACCCAGAATTAGGTTTTACCCCTTGTACTATTTCACATTTTATGTGTGTGATCTGCTGTATATTCATCCTTCTCTTTAATATTTTATCATCTTTCATCTCACCAAAATGAAGGGGGAAAACAGATGGCAATTAAATGTATATACCAGCAGTTCTTCAGAACAGTTCCCTTTCCCTTGCTTCCCTTTCTCAGCAGCAGGATGAAAAGGTGTGTAGATGCTGTAAAACTGCAGTCTTTTGACATGTGGCATTTTCCCCTGTCAAAATTAGCAAGAAAGATGGCAGACACGAGCCAAATATTTAATCTTTGCCACCAAGGATGTGTTAGTGTTTAAGGGTTGTGGTTTAAGAAGTGAGAACATCCCAATAATTAGTGAAATAAAGATTACAGAACATTACCTTTAATGTGAAATTCTAAAATTATATTTATTGACCAATTCACAAAAAGTGCCATAGTGACCACAAAAATTACTCTGGCTTTATATATGTACAGATGTACAGAACTAATTTTAAAATAACAGATCTATTTGGAATATGCATTTAATCAGTCCTGTTGAAAACATATGGGTACTAACAATGTTGAATTCATAAATGACTGTGCAAATTGACATGGCTTTTATGAAATACACCACTATGCCCTGGAGGAGGTTTTGTACAACTTCTTACTCTATGTAAAGTTGGGGTTTGTATACTATACTGTCTGTCAAAATTTATTGTACATTTTCATTAAGAAAGGGTTGGGTTTTCTTTTTTATTTTTTTAAAATAGCTGATTCATATATATTCAAAACATTTCATATTCATATTTTAATTGCATATAGTAATTTAATTTATCACACTGCATAAATTATGTAGATTCATGCTTTCAGAAATGCATTTAGGATCTGCAACAATTCATTTCAAGATAAAGTTTATGGTTGTTTCACATTAACAATAGGTATCTCATGTAAGAGCATTTTTCCTGGGCTGAACAGTCTGTTGGTTTGAGACACATTTACAGAGTACAACTGTTGTATGTACCACCATAGGGTATTAATATATTTATTTAATCCTTTCTCTGGTATATTTATTATTATCCATAGAAGTGGCCACAACTACACAGAATTTGGACAGCTATAAAGAAATCCCACGGTACAAAATACATGCTACCAACTGCAGTTACTACTCCTTAGCAAGAACCAATGCACTAACATGGAAGCAATCTGGGAAATTATGAACTGTGTGGGAAAAATTGTACATTTTTGTAGGCAGGTGAAATACCATTTTTACTCTCGAGACATAATGAAATATGAAATAGAACTGTCCCAGCCAATTAGAGCACAGCTGTTACATTCAACATGATGAGATTATTTCTCACGTCATTAAAATCCTACACTTCTGGTAACGTATAAAATATTTAATAACTATATAGTTCAAATTAGAACAACCCCTTTCACAAAACTGCATCAATATTCAGGGTGCATTTCTGATTCCTGCCCTGCTGCTCATCACAAGTCATGGCTTACAGCTCCTTGCTCAGGAATTTCTCTTCTTTTTCCTCTCTTTTGTGTTGCAGCCTGACGTTGCAAGCCTCATTCTTCTTTCCCCCCCCCCCCCCCACCCATTCCACACCTCTCCCATCAGACTTTGGGTACTCCTCATGCCATGGCTCATTTTGGGAAAGCAGGCAGAGCAGTGACAGCAAACAGCCAATGCCAAGGTAGTAATTGTTTGTTCATGGCAAGTCATCATTTCTTACAATATGGTTTGCACAATTTACACCCTCTAGAGACAAATGTGCTGAGGGAAGCAGAGAGCTCCCTAAAGTCACCACTGGAACCCTCAGTGTTCCTGCTCCCCCTTTTACACCAATCCTTGCAGACAGAGCAAATGAAGAAGAAATCAAATTCTATTTCCTTTAGTCTTATTGATGCAGTGGCTCTTCCAGCACAAGGACTGCAGTTCTGGTTTGGAGTTCAATTACAGGAGGCAGGATCAGGAAAGGAACACATCAAAATAAAAGACCTAAACTGACTTTGTACATACTCCCTGTTTGCCTGTGTGGTTTCTGAGCCAGAGAACACAGGTTTGCTTGGGGCATGCTTGAAAACAAATCACATGGTCATAATGCCAGCCAGAGACCAGAAATGGATAAAAAAAATTGCAATATAATGGTAGGCATGGCAGTAATCAGAAGTGTTGGCACAATTCTATTTGTTTGCAGCAGAAATCTTAAGCATTTGGTTTAGAAAGTAGGTACATTCTACTGACATTTAAGGAGAAACAATATTATCTGTCTTAAGTGAAAATACTGGTTAATAGCTGCTGTTTAGTGTAGGGACATTTAAAAACTTGGGCAAATGAATGACAATGTCTGTTTTCACATTCATGACAGCAATCAAATGTGTAACAAATTATACTATGTATTATTGTTTGGTTGGCTTTGTTAAATCATACCCACGTAAAAGACACTGCCAAATTCATGTCATATGAGAACCTAGCCATAGATTACAGAAAAAAAAAAATTAAAATCAAGTTTCAAATTAAATTTATTGATTAACCTTTGACAACTTATGCAGTGGCACATACCAACACAGAACACTTTAACAGAGTAAACTGACTGTGACCCATTTAAGGAAATACCAGGGGATTTAGTTTGTGTATTAAAGACATTTCATGAAAAGGTGAGAAATACAAGACTCAAGGAATATAATTGGGATGGGATGAGAAGAGATTCACAGCTCTCTAGTAAATGACCAAAGGTAATTAATTTGATAACTATCTAAAAATATTCAAAGTATATAAATCATGGTTAGAAGAATTATTTATAGTGATGCAAAAGGGTATAACAGGGACTAATGAGATAAAAATTACAAAAAGGATTATTTAAATTCATTTTCAGGAAAAGCTTTCTAATGGTGAATTCTAATAGACTCTACAGCAATCTCCCAGGGGAAGCAGTAGAAGCCCCAGGCTTAGAAACATTTAAGTAGGTTGAAGCACCCCCACCCCTAACACTAAAAATATATATTCTAGGAAAGAATTATGCACTGCTAGCATAATACCTACTTGTACTACTTTTTCCTTTTGCCTACTAATCTTTATTTCTAGGATTTGATAAGTCTAGTATGAACTTCTAAACATACCCAAGTTGAGATGAAACAGTTCTTAGGAAGCCCACCCACAGTGTGTATTACCCTGCAAAGCAATGATCCACTCTGGTGTATCTTCCCATCCCTGTCGGGACGACCCTTTGAACAGAACTGCCTGTTAACCACAATCAAAAATTTACTCAACTGATGGTGCAGTATTTGTAACAGAATACATATAAAAACCCCATCTCTTTTCAGATGTACCTCCCACTTTTACATCAGATTGTGGAGAGGCTAAAAATTAATGTGCCAGTAGTTGATTCTGAGAATGGAGGCAAATAACTTCAGCTCTCAGATTGGTGCAGAGATGATCATTATCCTTGAAAAGTTTTATATTATTTATACTTTCAAGAATCAGAAGTCCTAACTCTGTGGCCACTTAGGAGATTGTATCACTACAGAAAGTTTACTTGAGGGCCTTTTTAATATGGAGTATAGTCTGCCATTGGTATGTCCAGCTCCTCATCAACCCATGGACTATGTTTGTTGTAGAAAATTTCTAAAATGAATCAACAACTGTCTGTGGGCAGAAGTTTCATTTCTTACCTCAAATTAAACTGTTTGGTAACTGAGCCCTGAAACTGGAGTCACAACAGAAAGAATGTTTACCCCAAACTCCCTGGACTGGCCTTGACTCTAAATTTTTCTACTTAATGCATGCACACTGTAGCAACACCTCTCATGACCCTGCTCCCTTGCCAGCTCTGTTGGAGGTGCTGTAACTGGAACTTAAGGGTCAACTTCAGCAGCAACCAGGCAAAAAACCTGCAAGTTCTCCTTCATCACCATGGTCACCGCCTCCCCATGGGCACCATTCTGTGATTTTACATACGTACATACATACATATATTCATACATACACACACACATACGCACACACACATACATATGTATGTGACACACCTGTATGTATTTAATCTATGTCTGGTCATCTTGGAACCCTTCGACATCCTACATTCATTATCTTTCTTGTTCATCCTGACATCGAAACAGAAAATGTTTCCATTTTCTTACTATTCGATACTCAGGCTTTTATGTCTCTTTTTTTTCAACAAGATTAAATTTCAACTTTTTTCACATCACTGTAAACCTTAACTCTTTCTTTACTCATGCAGTATTTTCTTCTACTTTCCTGTTCACTCTTCCTTGAATAATTTCTCATGCAACTGACTGTAGTTGATCCATTCCACATTCCAAAGAGTGTGCCCAGTTAAAACAACTCCTCATTTACTGCACATTAAACAATTTGTAGACAAGCATTTATTGCCAATTTCAGTCCTAGTTTGAAATATCATTGTAGTCATTGGTCAGAGTTATCTGATCAAGTTTTTTGTACCTGTTTATATATTTAGGGGAGGCAGGAATAGGAAAAAAAGACATTTTAATTTTAATAACATTTTTCTTTTCCTCCCATTTAGTACATCCTGAAACCTTTAGCCAAAAATAGTTTTATGGATTAGTACACCAAAAAACACCTGAACCCAGCTGGGAAATTAAATGCCTCTGAAAACCCAAGACTGTATCCAGATTTATACAAAAGGAATAGGTAAGGCTGCAGATAAACATTTTGCTCCCATGAAATTTTCTGGGGATTTGAAGTACAAGGATGTAAAATCATGTTAAAATCTTTGTAATACCATTGTAATACCATTGTGATACCATTGTAAAATCTTTGTCCCCTATTTGGACACAGCTTCTCCTTGCATTTGGCAAGCTTTGTGCACCTTGCCCAGGGAAAGCTGAACTCTTACTGTAAAATATACTTAATTGGGAAAAATATTCTGCTGCTTCTTTATTCTCAGTACAGACATAAATAGTGACAATACATGGCCATAGAGCTTCAAGAATGATTTCACAATTTCCCTATGAGCTAGTACTGAAAATAAGAATGAGGGCTTTTCCTGAACTCTGTTTCACATGTTAGCAGTGCTTCACACTGCTGAGAGTGTTCCTTTATAGGCAGTAACTAATGAAGCATTAGCCTAGAGCTCTCCACTGTAACCACTGTGCTGTTCCCTCTCTACGTGCTAGGAGTGCTCCACCTTGGAGGGCTGGGAGCAGAGCTGCAGGAGAATTACTGAGTTATGGTTCACCACCAGGTTCGTCACAGGGCTGTTCCAAAGGATGCAAGCAACACTGTTCTTTTTGCCAGCAGAGACATGGAAACCATATCGAGCAAACCACTGGTAATACCTACTCCAAAGGCAGCAAAATACCTCAAAGGAAAAATGGTACCTGCTGTTGCTTCTCTTTCATTTTTGCACTGTTCAAGTGTTATATATTTTTAATTTCAGGCCATGTCTTTTTCAGAAAAAAACAAAACCAAAATGGACATACCAGGCTTGAATCTTGCTAATCCTACAAAGGTGATGAATTATAATTACTTTCTGAGATACCACTGAAGCAATTTTCCCAATATATTTAGCAGAAATATTTCTTGAGATTGGGTATGTCAAGAGAGTGTGAATTTTGCTTTCCTGTAGCCTTAGTGGTTGTCTCTATTCTTTGTATCTTTATTCTCCATGCTAACAGCAAAAAAACCCCAAAAAACAAAAAAAACCCTCCATGCTAAAA
>VWZN01016523.1:57868-176378 GCA_013396955.1 Regulus satrapa
AAAAAAAAAAAAAAAAAAAAAAGTCCAGCAACCAGAAGTCTGATATCACTGGATACACAATCTGAGACATGCAGCTTTAGGGAACCTGATCTATTTCAATTTATGTCACTCCTCACACATTGCTTGTTATGCCTTTCTTTATTAACAAAAAAATCTCAAAAAAACCCCAAAAAAGCAAACAAAAAAACCCCCCTAAATGTACAAAGATTGTACAGGATCATAGCTTCTAGGTGCTGTAAAAAGTATTTATTTGTATTACAAAGTGTTGCATGGTTTGGTGCATGGGAGTGTTGGTTTCTTTGGGAACACCAGGATGTTTGAGGGATGGGCTGGCTGCTTTTTCCATGGCTGTCTGTAGTGGCACTGGAATGCTGTTAGCTCTGCAGGCTCTGGGGGCAGTGAGGCTGTGCAAGAACAAGGCCTGGCAGCTTCCTCAGCTGTGCTGAGAGGAAAAACCTAATTCCACTCTGTGGTTGGTGATACTGGTTGGAACATGAAGGAGATTATCTTTATACAGCACAGGATTATGTACAATCAACAGGAATGAATTTAAGTTACTTAGAAGGTGATTTGATTTCTTTGGCAATCTTTTGGATATTTATATTTTTTCATATTTTTTTTTTCTCCTATCTCCTTAGATTTGCTCACTTGGTATAGAACTACTTTAAGCAGTTGCTCCATAAAGGTCAGCAGCTCCAGGGATCACCCAGAGGTGCATTAATCCCAAGACCTGCTGTTTAAAGCCTAGATGAGGCTGCTACATCATCCAGGTTTCTCCCAATATTTCCACTATTTTTATTCAGTAATTCTATCAGGGCAGAACCTGATAAAATCTCATATCCTGCTTGAGACTGGGGATATCCTAGTTTTGAGATACTTATTCTGGTCAGCATGTGTGAATTAAGGGAAGGGGAAGTCCATTAAAGAAGATGTATTTCTTCACCCTCTCTCAGTATCCCTAAGTTATTGCAAACACCCTTAATTTTGTATTGTAATTTCTATTCCAGGATGACAGGAGCAGCTCGATCCCACCAGATCTTTACCTGCTGTCACCTCAGTAGTCTATTTTGGTATTGTTCTGTGGAGATGGAGAGCCGTGTGTGCTGGCACGAAAACATTGAGAAGAGAGAGTGTTGTGTCCCAGTGCACTGGGATGCCTACCAGGGAGAAGTGTAAAGATGCCGATAAGATTACAGCTGAGGAAAGGGACAGCTGAGACATAAATAATTTATTATTTTATTATTTACATTATATCCAAGCTCAAAAGGCTTTGCCACAGTGAAGTAAGGGTTACTACTGCATTATCCTCTGCCCATCCTTCCCCTGGGGCTGCTGATCTCCCATGGCATTATTTTCAGTCTAGGGTCAGGCAGGGACAGCTCCTGCAATGGAGACAGTGGGTTTCATACCCGCAGGAGGAACTTCAGAACCCTCTGATCTTTTGACCCTTACTTTGTTCCAGAATGGAATAAGGATGGTGCTCAGCAAGCTCAGCACCACCATGTGCCAGACAGGAAAATAAACTGCTCTCTCCCATTAGCCTTTGATGAGGCAAAAAGCAGTCCCACCACCACTGCAAGGTATTACCTGTTGGAATTAACAAATAGCAACCATGTATTTTAATTAGTATTAAAGAAGTCACAAACACTACATGCCTATTTCTAATTTTAACTGCTGTCAGCCAATGCAGAAAATATTTTGATTAATCTCATCTGTGCATTTTAAGGTTTACTTGCAAAGATAAAACACCTGTGGAGGAGGTAGAAGTCAAAGATAAATTAGAGCTATTAATCACAACCAGCAATTTAAGCCATTATATTAATTCATAAAACATCTTCAATTTGCATTTGTAGGTTTTGCAGCTTTTCCCAGCCTTAGATTAGAACTTTAAAATCTTAAAGGCATCATTGATGTGATGTCATTTTAAACCTTTATCATCACCTCTGGATTCCTGGATTCCTGGATTGTGGGTACCTCTTCAAAACTGCTTTCTTTGGATACACTTGTTTATTGGTAGTATAAAAAAAACCACCTCACCACAAAACAGACCCTGAGGGTCTGCAGTGAGCCCAGGGAAGGGAACAGAGCTAGGGAAGGGCTGGAGCACCAGGCTGATGAGGAGCAGCTGAGGGAGCTGGGGGGACTTAGCCTGCACAAAAGGAAGCTTGGGGGGCCCCATTTTGCTTTCTCCAACTCCCTGAGAGGAGGCTGCAGCCAGAGAGGGTTGGTTTCTCTTCTCAAGTAACAAGAGATAGGACAAGGGGAAATAACCTTGAGCACTTCTGGGGAGGTTTAGATTGAATATTGGGGAAAATTTCCTCATTGAAAGGATTGTCAGGCATTGGAAGAGGCTGTCTAGGGCAGTATGGATGCACCATCCCTGGGGGAATTCCAATACATGTGAATGGGGATCTGAGGATATGTTAGTGGTGGGCTTGGTAGTGCTCAATGATGTTAGAGGTCTTTTCCAACCTGAACAGTTTTGCAGTTCTAAGCACTTTTTTCAGAGAGGAAAGGAGAGAATTTGGGCTTTTGATTAGGGGCAAAAAAACCCCACATGTGTGTCTTTATGTATGTATATGTGTATATGTTCTGGTGGTTTTTTAAGCAAGTAGGTTATATAAAAATTAATTTCTGGATAGGAGGAAATATTGTAAGAATTGTTTTAGAAAAACTGATATTTCTCTGATTTTCTGGTAGTAGTTTTGATCAGGCAGCCACTGCTCTCAGTGCTATACAAATATTCTAGGTCACATTTTCTGAAGAAGTATCTCATTCTCACTGCCATTTTGTGAAAAGGATGTTTCTATCTATGTGAATGAAAAATGCTGCATAATTCACTCTAATGAGTAATCTAAAATAAATACAGAGATACATTTTGGTTTTCTGAATATCTTACTGCAAACCAAGTTTTAGTGATAAACACATACCTGTATTACTTTGCTTATGTTTAAAAATGTAGGTTTATTTACAGTAAAGAAAATACTTAGTTTGTTTTTTGTGTAATTAGGAGTACAACCTGAAAAGATCTTCTTCAAGTAACAAAAATATAAAAGTCTATTAAATGTAGAAACACATTGATGAATTCATAAATATATAAAAGAATTAAAGGCTGTCAATAAGGTTGTAATTTGCTGTTTTCAAGTCGGCCTAATGTTTGCTATGATAACAATAATAATAATAATAATAGTAATAATAATAATCAGGATAACAGAAACTTTAAAATTATTTAAGTGCAGTTTTAAATCTGAAATTTACTTTTAAATATCTACTTTTTTTTTGTTTCTGAGCAAAAAGATTTGCTAATATATGTTGATAACAAGCATCATGAAGAGCCTGCTTCATGTCACTAAAAAAATTAAAACTAGAAAATTATCTAGGATACTAAGATGGTAGGAACTGATCTAAGGTAACATTTTTGTTCAAGATATTCAGAAATATTAATATTAATTTTGTATTAACCAGAAATTGTGGACATTTTTACAGTTGTTATTACTGCAGATAAAATGTACTTATGTAACAGTAAGTTAAATAAGTGACTTGATTCTGCAAATATTCTTCTAAGATTAATACATGTAAGAGAACAAAATGAAACAGGATTGATAACAAAAGAAACCTGCTGTATTGCCAATCTTAACAACGATGTGACAATGTGATTGCTGGGACAAAAAAGCATTAATACCTCTAATTTTAAAATTAATATAGATTTTTCTTTCATTTACTTTAGAGTTATTCAGCTACAAGACCTAGTTGCTGTCAGTATTTCCCTGCAGCTATCAAATGCAGAAACTGGAATTACAAGAACCCCGAACACACTATATATTGCCTATATCCCACAACATTGAAGAACTGTTAATAATCCAGTATTGAGAGAAGCAACCCTCAAGATTGCTCCAAGTAACCTTTGAAACATCATCCATCATTCAGTGTGCTCAGGAAGGTCCTGCTGTGGCAAGACTGACTGGGGGAGCGGAGATGAGAAGCAGCTCATTTTAAACAGCAGATTACAAAAGCAGAAGTAAAATATGAAATTCCAAAGAAAACAAAGTACTCAGGAAAATAACCTAGACATGCCACTAAGCAGCATTCACTTCCTTGCCATTTTGTTTCTATGCATTGGAGCAGCTACCCCAGCAAGTGCTGCAGCATTTGGTAAGCAGAGCGGTTGAAGATGCAAAGGACAAAAACCACATCACACAGACTTATCAACACATTGTATAAGTAGTTTGGATTTTTCCTTTTTTTTTTTTTTTTTCTTTTTAAACAGTGTTTAAGAAAAATATGCTGTGTTACCATAACAAACTAAAATACTCTCTTAACCTCTTAAAATTTTAGGTTTTGTTTTCAACTGTTTTGGTTCCACATAGGTTTTATTTCTCCTTGTCTATTTTATAAAACCTTCTCTCAACATTAATGGCTTCAGGAAGAAGAAATAAGGGAGAATTATGAGCACAGAAGAGGGCTCACAGTGTTGTTCCTTTCTCTTGTGCACTACAGGCAGGCAAGAGTACAAAAGAAATAGGGCATAATGTTTTTATAGAGTACAGTCAGACAGGAATTCCAGCTGGCATTCACTAAGCAAAAGCAAAGGTTTTTGTCATCTAAAATAATTGTTTAAATCCCAGCCATACACAGCTATGGAATAATGGGGTCACTTATTTTCGACTAGTTCAGTAAGATGCTGCAGCAAGCTAATTAATCCATGAGACAGTTTAAAGCATTGATTCGCTGCAAATTGCTCAATCCATAACTACTGAGCAGCTCTACAGATTTTCAGTGAATCAATCCCATTAGAATTTACAATTTGCATAAAACCATATTACTCAATCTGTGGACACAGAACGAGCTGGGATTATTTTTTTGTAACCTTCAGCAGCTCCTTCTTGTTGCTGGTTTTTTTTCTTTAACTTGTTTTTAATTTCTATCAGTAGGTTGGACAAAAATTCCTCTTGAGGGTCTGAGAGCATGCCTGAAAAAATACACTCTTCACATCTAAGTAGGCACACATGCATCCCCTGTCTAGTCCTAGATATTCCCTTGTAGAAGACAGCTAACATCCAAAAGGCAGGACAAGACAACAGATGGAATTCAGCCCCTGCAGCACTAAAGCCCTGCCCCAATTTGGAAGTGGATTTTATTTTTTACACCTGTAAGAATGTGAAGTTAGATGGCAACTGGTATTTGGACCAACAGAAGTAATTCTTCATAACAAGCTGAATTCCCTCTTGTGTGAAAAAAGTAGCAAAGGCATAAACTTCTATGGATTGAGTGACAGGACTTTTGTCACACACCTGCAGGGTAGAAACAGGAAATTGAGAACTATGCTTGCTAACAGATTAAGTTCTGGATTACTTTATTACTGCATGTGCTAGAAGGTTTGTACCATGTTTTCCCCAGGCTTTGTAAGAAAAGGGTCAGTTCTATCATTATCAATTACTACATCAAGATAATTTTAGGCAAAGCAGTTATAGGCAAGCAAAGTTCAAATCCTGTCAATGAATTCATAGACTAAAAAAACCATTCTATTGGTTGTTACAAAAGAGCTGTGGTTGGAGGGTTGTTTGTTAGTAGGGGAGCGTTGTATCATCCCACTCCAACTGCTCTTGCCTGGTGGCATTTTGTTTGTCTTCCTTTTGGACAATCACTTCCTCCTCCTCTTCCTCCTCTTCACTGTCATCTGATTCAGCACTGGTTGTGTCTTCCTCTTCATCGTCTATGTCTTCTTCCTCACTCTCCTCTTCTGTCTGGTGTGGCTTTTCATATTTCTACAATACATTTAAAGAAATGAGACAGTAGGAGAAAGGTGCCTTCTTACCAGCCAGAGCTGTCTCAAATGAGCATTTAAAAATGCTAACATGCTGGACAAATCTGCTTTCCATCATTATGTGACTATTAGGCATCAAATTCATACAAGTGGGTAGCAAACATTCAAAAACTACTGTAAGAAGAATAGAATGTCAATAAGCAATCTCTTTGTTAGCCACACTGCCAAAATTTAAACCTTCAACATCAGCTTCTTTAAAATGCTGATGATTTTCCCTCCTTTTATTCTATAAATGCCTACATGAAAAAGTTAAAACCGAAGCAACTACATCATCTTGGGTACCTACAAACAGACATGGATGGAGTGGAATTGATGCTGTACTTGAGAGTTCTTCCCCATTTTCTTTAGTAATTATACGTGACAATAAATCTGAAGTTCTCAGTTATATCTGATCAAGGTGTGCAGAGCTGAGAACTGGGCTGAGGTCCTGAGCGACACACACACAACTGCACCCTGAAAGAGGCTCAAACCCACTGCCAGCCCAGCCCGTGGCTCCTGGCAGTGCCTAGGTGCAGAGCTGTGCCCCAGTTAAGTACCTCTATGGGGTTTACGGTGATGGTGAGAGCAGAGTCATCCCAGTCCATCTCGTTCTCCTTGGCCCCCTTGTGGCCCATGGAGCCTTGCTGACGGGCTGTGTGCAGCCGGAGCACGCCCAGCATTATCACCAACACCAGGGTGCTCACACAGATGATGATAACGATCGTGGCCACGCTGGGAACCACTAGGACAAAGGACAGCAAAAGGAATGCAGTTACACTTGAGGAACAAGCGCCTGAACCCCACTAACCTTGTTTGTTTTCAATCCATAGTACCCCCTTCTTTGGACTGAGAATCAGGACAGACACCTGCCGTGTGCCTGGGATGACAGAAAGTGTTAACCAGTGCCCATCCACTAAGGTGGGACACACACAAATGATGTTCACAGATATTCTGAGTATGATATATCCTAACTAAAAAGTGAGCATGCCCACCTTTGCTTGTTGCACCACTTAACTACAGAAGACCAGTAGTTAGCAAGTGCAGAATCAATTAATTTTAGGAGTAAAATTTTGTTATCTCATCTGTGTGTTGACCTTCTCTGATCACAGCTTGATCAGAAGGCCTGAACCTTACTTGAAACAAAATGTAGATCTCAAAGCTTATATTTTCAAAGCTTTCTAATGCTTGTAATTTGAATATTAAGCTCCCAGAAATAAATGCATTGCCACCTTATTTGCCTGTTTACCTCCCTTCCTGGGAGACTCTTGAGGACTCAGTACATTTTTCCTTACTGTTTGGTTGTACTCTGAGAAGCCCCTGTCTCTACCTAGTCACAGGAAGAAATCTCTCTGAACTACCACATATAATCAGTTCCATAATTAGGTTAGTGGAGAAATGCTGCCACACTTTCTATATACTCTGAGGTACTGTAGTCCCAGAAGCAATAGGATAACCCAGTCCATAACCCATTTTATTGCCTTGCCCTGCCTATAAGACTGAAAATCTGAAGTCAAAACAGTATTTAGGAACAAAAAAACCTTGTTTGCAATAATCCATTCATTTAACATTCAGTTTCATTTTATTGATCTGTCTCTACAATGAAAAGAAAAATACAGTAGTTTTCTAAGCATGTCTGTATATACCTACTGCCTTCACTTTTATATATATAACTGCCTACACTTTACATCAGCTTTACTTCTTTACATATGTATCATTCAGGTAAAAGGGTTTCAGAATCCAACTTTTAAACAGGTATATTTGCCCTGGATTTACCTTCACTGAAAAGGTTTCAGATTCATCTATATATTTTAACTCATATAGCCTAAAAATAAAATTAAAATATATCCTAAAGCCTGTTGCACATAACTAGATGAATGTATCTTATCTCCAGAGAGCCCAGATTGAGGTCTTGACAGAATCTAATAAAGGCCTTGACAGAATTATGCATTTTAAAAATACTACAATTTCTTCCTTTTTTTAAGAAAGGAGTGGATAGAAGTTAACATGCTACAGAACTACAAATACACAAGGATAATATGAGCATAAATATTACCATCCATACCATTCAATACTAGAAACAAGGCATTTTTAAACTGTGGGGGTTAGAGTACAAAACTATTAATGAACCCTTTAAAAAAGGATACCAAGTTTTAATTATAATGTACATTCTTGGACAGAATGGAATTTGCTGTTATCTTCTTTCACACCTGTGCAGTGATCTCTGAGAGGCTTTAGAAGCTGAAACAATGGACCTCAGTGCTTTAGTCTGTGGAGCAGACTGACCCACAAAGGAAACACTGACACACTGGAATCATTGTGAGCAGTCTCTGGGAAGGTGTGACATACCTGAGCTGTGAACTGCACTTACACTCCCCTCAGGGTACTGAACAGATTGGAGAAATTTGGGCTGGACTATCATGTGATTTACATGGTCCATGAAGTTGGAGTTGGAACTGTGTAGAATATTAACCTGGGAGAAGAGAAAAATAAGAGACCAGATACTAAAAAGTATTTTATACTCCAAACCTGCTGGTACCATATATTACATTGGACTATGAAGCTCATCAGCAGACAGGAACACTACTCTGTAGATGCTAAAGGCCAAATTAACTCCTTTTTATGCCAGTGGATTATATATGTGTGTGTGTGTGTATATATATATACTGGATTAATATATTTCTAATTTGTAGCATGAAAAATGCACTAATCTTTCTGACTGTTGACTTTGAAGTGGCACAAATCTCTTTTGATTTACCTGTTTGGATTAAGTAGTGACTTTTCCTTCTCTATATTAATCAGCTTTCAGGTGTTACCTAAACATTATGAAATAACTGTTAATTTTATTAACAATTACTAAACTGTTAATTGTCTTTATAAACAATTATTAATTTTGACCATATTGCTATGTAGGTTCTGAATTTTCCTGGATTTGTTACCTGGACTCTAGGCCTTGGTGCTAGGTCAGAAAACATGACTAAATCATTGTTCACTTACAAGCTGAACTCATTGCTCACCTCCAGGTTGAACTCGTTGCTGGTGTAACGCCCATTGAGCTCAGAGCACTTTACCCTGAACTTCCTGTCTGAGGTGGCTGAGGTGCCCCAGTTGCGGTAGCGGAGCTGCTGCAGCACCTGCTCATAGCTGAGCATGCTGTCCACACCTGCGGAGTGGGAAGGCAGGGACAACTCAGGGACAGGCAAGGGAACTGCTCTGGCAATACACAAAAAATCAACTGCTCCCAGAACACACAGAACTCAGCAGAATGGTCTGGAAATGACAGGGCATCAATTGTTCCTTAATACTCAATTATGTGAGGACAGTTTTCAGAATTGAATGTAGGTCCTTAATGGAGAGGGATAAATACAACAGTGGTACAGAATAAATTACTTGGTGATCAAAAAAAAGATGGCCAGTGTGCCAGCACTGTACAGGAACACTGAGGAATCAGTCCTCAGTCACAGATTCCACTGTGATGGTCCACAAGAACCCCACATTAAAAAAGTCAGGGATGCCATTTTCCTTACCTGGGGAGTAACAGAAGGGATGCTGAGAATGCAAAGGGCAAACACAGCACATCCAGAGATCAAGAGGCAACTATGTTTTTTAAGATATAGTCACTCTTGGGACATTTTCATGGCTAGAAAATCACAGATTTCTGTCCAATGTTACATATTTGAGCTTTTGTTCCAAGACATAGTTGATGTGACAAAATAAGGGAAATAAAATAATAATGGACTTACCATAGATTGAATATCCCGCAGTGGAATTTGTGGCATCCAGATGTTTTCCTTGAAGCTCCCTGTGATCTAGCTCTAAACACTCTTGTTCAGGGTCTAATTCTGCACCAATGACCAAAACATCACAGAAATCCAAGTTGTGGAGCATTTCCTCCACTATCACTTGCTTATTGGCTGTGAACCCATGGCATAGATCATGAAAAAAAAAGGAGGAAATGAAGATAAATGATCACAGAACAGCTCACTCATTTTTTGAGCTTTGCATCAGGGCTTTCAATTTTTGTGAAGATGGCTGAACTGTTTTTTCTGATATTAAATCAAGCACACTTGAAATCAAATCAAGAGAAATGTCCTGTCCATAAAGGTGCCGTGATGGTGAAGGCCTACAAACACCCAGTGAGATAAATGGAAAATATATTTCTCTGTAATAAAAGGCACCCAAGAACATTACTGGAAGTAGAAAACTGAAATTTGATCTTGGAAATAAACTCACGTAAAAAATTCAGGGTTTCAATGCTGTATTGATACCAACATTCTCAAGGAAAATCAAATTGGAAAAATACACATCCAATATATCTATGTTTGGATGATTCAGTTTCTCTATGCCCCATAAACAATTTGCATTGCAAAGACCTGTCCATCTATCCAAGAGTAGGATATTATGATAAATAGCAAGATCCTGTGCTCTGTGATTTAAATAAATTAAGTTATAAACTGACTGTCCTTCAACATGTACAAGTAAAAAATAATTCTCTCACTGGAAAAAGAGTAGTATACCAAATTAATATTTAAATTTTCTGATCAACTTAGCACAGAGTGTGTGGCAAAACTGCTTAAGCAGCTCTCTGAGGGCTCAGAATTGCAAGCCTTGAACTTCCTGCCCATTTTGCAAATTTGATGTTAGACCGTGTATTGGGAAGGAGGGCATAGCCAGGAAAACCTTACACCCTTGATTTCCAACTCCTGGTGCAGTGAATTTGGGTACCTAAGCTCCAGGTACAACATATCCAAAAATACAGTCCAATTCCTACATGGAATTTGTAGGCTTCAGGTAATCCATGCCCCTAAACCTGCTTATCATTACCCATTTTCTCTTCTCCAGAGACATACATCTAGTTGCTGCTTACTCTAGTCCAACAAACAGTGTTTAGAATGATTCCTCAAATTACTAGACATTTCATCTGCCTTGCACACAAACTATTCAAAAGGAAAATTCCTTTATAGACAGTGATTTTAAACTTGATTTATACTTTTGAACATTCACACAGTGTTGAATAATAATACACACATTGCTTAGCATTAGAATAAACTGTCATTATTGAAAAAAAATTTCAAAGGATTATATATACATTTTATAGGTGGGAAACTGAGGCATGAGATTACTTTCTCAAGTATCACTCAAGTATCACAAGCTGGTATCAGAGCTGGAAACATAAGAGCAGACTAAAACGTCAACTCTGTTCAATTACTGCTTTTCACTTTATCAGTACAATTAACAAAATCCTGTTACAAGTAGAGACATACTAATGAAAATACCGTATGTAACAAAATATTAAAGGAAGAGTAGAAAGGAATTATTCTGGAGAATACTAAATGGGCACTACATGGGAAATTTGCTTTTTTTGAAGCACCTTATGATCTGCCACCATTCAACCAATTTTTCAATGTGTTGGATGGAATTTCTTCAGTACAGCATTATTGTGGCCTAATTAATCTGGGTGAAGAGACTTTCTTTGCATTACTTGTTTGCACCATCCTTTAAGAATATGAGACATTACAAAATGAATCATAATATTTAAAAGAAAGACACAAACCTCTGTCATGTTCTCTTAAGTCCACTGAATGTTCCATTTTAGTGACTGTGCTGACAATCCTGATGTCAGGTAACAAAACAACACCTCTTTCACTTTCAAACTGTGCAGCTGGTCTAGCAAAGTGGTCCATCCCAGTTATGGTAATCTTGGGCTCACTGGCCTGAAACACCATTACATAGGCATCTATATCTGGGATACTAATGCAGACATCTTCACCAAAACATCTGAAAAAATACATTAGTTATTAACTGCATGTAACACATTGCATATCAGAGGAATGTGGCACTGGCACTACCCAAACCCAGCTCATGGCTCTCAGATCAGTCTAATCCATCCTCAGGCAGTGCCACACATGAGGAAATATTCCTTTAAAATTGTACATACAGGCCAGCTCTGTCCCTCTTCTTCCTTCCCACTTTCACTGATAGTCACTCTGAAGAACAAACTCAGTCCTTCCTAAGGTCACTCACTGAATAATATTTTCATGTTTCACTGACATCTAACAGCAGCAAATGGTTTAAAAAGTTAACTAGATAACTAACTTTAGTAAACCTGACATTACATTCAGAAATTGCTAGCTAATTAATAGAACATGGTTATCTTGTCAAGTGTGTTAAAAGGGCTTCATTTTCCAATAAATTGGTCCCATCATGAATTCTTTTTGGGACTCTCCAATATTTGCAAGGGAGTGTAAAAGGTGCTTGTACTTCCATTTTGATCTGAATCAGTAGTGTGCTTTGGAAATAAATCTCCTGACAAGCTCTGCCTCATTTCGCACTGGCGCAGGAGCTGGGCCAGCCCTGGAATGTGCAGGCTGGGTGGGTTCCAGTGGATCTGTCCTGGGAGTTGCTCCTCCTGCAGGGAGCTCAGCCCACAGCACGGCCCTGGCACTTGGGAACTGCTGTGCCCCCATCAAGTGAGAGTTGGCAAAACTGGATTTGTTTTCCCTCCAAAGTCCTGCTTCCCCTGCTCTGAACACAGCTGAGCCCAGGAGAGGCTGTGGGCAGCTCTGAAAATCTCTGAGCAATGGCTGTCGCTGCTGCATGGAGAGTGACACACACAGAGCTTGTCCAATCATCTCCACCAGTGCTTCAATGAGAGAGCATAGACACATCAGCAGCAGACACACACAGGCTGCTTCAAGCACACCTACAGATACTGCTCTTGCAGGTATGTTTTCTGTTAGATGGGACAGGCCTGCTTTAAAAAGTCATGGTTCTGGCCATCTCAGAAGGAACTATAAATGTTTAAATTAAATAAGGTTGTAGTAAATGCACTGTTCAGACTGTATGCCCAAAACTATAAAGAGAATGTAAGTATATTGCATTAACAAGAAAGGTTTCTTAAGAAGATAATATCAAGAGAAAACCACCATGTAGATTGGCATAAAAGTAAATGAAATTAATCTTTTACATTTAACAACAAAGCAGTATGATTTATCAATTTAATTTAGCCAAAATTCTTCTTTTTACATGGCCAAAGTAAAAAGTAATTAATTAAAAATCTTCCTAATCTGTTCAATTCAGGTGAAGTATAACTTACTGGACTTTAGAAGAGACTTTGAGACGTCGTATGCCTGCAGTAGGAAACTGTCTGGAGTTGATATATGAGACCTTTCGGAGGGCTTGATTTATATTCTCAGTGTCATCTGCTTCCATGACAAGGACTGACTGGGAAGGGTTGAAGTGATACTAGGAGAAATGCTTAAATAATTAGCATTTACAGGATCAGCTACAAAGTACAAAATACTATAATTTTAAAAGAATGTTGCACAGACATAAGTTAAAAATGTAATGATTTAAGAAAAAAATCTTAGTAGCTATCATTGGCTGAATCTACATATTGTTCTCTAAAACATGTATCGGTCACCTAAATAACTAATTTTATAATTAATTTTGTAGTAAATTAATCCAGATTTGCTATTCTTTGCCCAAATTTATTAACCTTGCTGATACAATTTCTGCAGCAATTTTCAATGCTATTTATTTTTTAACTCTGTAGAGGTTCAAAATCTTAACTTACGACTATGATTATTATTCTTATGTAATCCTTTCAGGTTAAGCACATTCCCCATATAAAGCATTGCCTTTTGAGCCAGCCTAGCATGCTCAAAACCTATTTGGGCTGCTTTCTGTGTGGTTTTACCTTTCTGAGATATATTTCAACATGAACGAACTAAACAATTACACCATTCACCTCCTACATCTTCATTAACATGAGACACACTAAAGAGGACTCTCCATCCTGTCTGATGATCAATAAGGGTGTCATGATTTAAGATGGAGCTGCTCACTTGGTCCAGGAAGCCCGACAAAGACAGTGCATGCTCTTGTAGCCCCAAGCCTTCTCTACTCCATAGCACCAAACACAAATCAGTCATGCTGACCAGGAAACTTTGTCACTGTTGTAACTTAACCAGTGACTGATTTTTGCATTCATCATAATTAATCCTAATTCTATGTTTTTTCTATTAATTCATTCAGTAAACCATCTGCATTGCAGAGGAAGCCAGCCTAACCCCTTGACATTCTACCTTACTGCTGTCAGCACAGAACACAAATGCACCTTTCCCTCCTGGGTAGGCCCTTCCCGAAGCTGGGTATTGATTATATGAAGATATTCTTTTAAATACAGACAGTGCCTTCCTATGCTTCCTTACAGCCAGAAAGGTTAAAAAGCAAAACACATCAGACTGTGAAGAACAGGAGGAAGCGTGGGGTCCTCTTTCAAACAGAACATGAATGACTGGGTTTAAAGCTTGTGCAGAAAGGTCTCGACACACTGAAGGGTATTTTTTAACAAAAAGGAGGACTAACAGGAATCCAAGCCTGCATACACTTCTTTTTTTCTCTCCTTAAGCTAGCAGCAGTAGAAAAATTAGCAAGAGGAGACTCTAGCTAGCCAGTTAATAGCTAGGCTGCCAAACAGGTGGGATGCTGCCAGAGAGATCAGAGAAAGCCCCAGTCTGCGCCATTTCTTTCTTTCTCATTAAAAAAAAACCAACCAACCAACCAAAAAAAAAAAAAAAACAAAAAAAAAAANAAAAAAAAAAAAAAAAAAAAAAAAAAAACAAAAAAAACCCACTATAAAATAGCAACAGTTTAGTAGACAGTGTCTCAGAGCTGTTACAGATATCTGAAAATTAGGCTGCAGCACAAAACCATCCGACAAGATAGTGTCAGAAACTGATCTGTTCTTTCTTAGATGATTAAAGGGTGAATCTCTCCAGCATCAGTCTGCCACCACTGAATCTGCAAAGCACCACATAAACAGCCCCACAAGAACCCATTGTCTGTGTCACATGTGCCTGCCTGGGATCAGGTGTATTTGTTTTTGACACCACAACACCTTCCTCTCTCATTTTCTATTCAAGGTCAGGCAACTGTTTTGCTTTCAGCTGAGCTTCCTTCTGTCAGACCCCCAAAGAAACCCTTCCACAATCTCTGGCTGTTCCTTTCACTTTTACCTCCTGCCGTTGCTCTCACTGTTGGCTTGCCAGGGCAGTAAAAGCAATATCAGTACCCTAAAAAACCCACCTATGACTCATCTGTATTTTAGAAAATGAAGGTGTTTTGAAAGTTTGCAAAAGCATGAAAAGGTAAAAAACAGTCCCTTGTCTTCCTTTTCCCCTCTGCACTGCCAGTACAGTAAGGAAGCCAGTCTCAAATTCTGGAGCACCAGTGGGTGGTAGAAAACTGATTTTCCCAAGCCTATGAAACTGGGATGATTCAAATATTGTTAGGTTTCAGAGGACAACAATAGAGGAGGAATTACTATGTTTTTAAGCACCACAGCTGAAGAGTACAATGCTTTAATTAATGGAAAATCTCAGCAAAGGACTTACTATTAGGCATACACATGGATTCCAGAAATCCCTATGTGCTCCTTGTATGCACTGCCTTTTAAAAACAGCTTTAACCAACCCCTGCGTCAGGTTTCTGTGAGAAGCACCAATGTGAAATTCTTAATGATGTCCTTGGTAGGATGATAAAATAATTCTTTAGAGTCTTTTCTCATATGTAAAAGTTATAGTTAGCAAAATTTCTCCTTACCTTCACACTTTCGATTTTCATTTTTACCCTTGTTTTCACAAAATGTGTCACTTACTCTACGCCACTGCAACCTATCATCACCTGGACAGACATTTGGGTGCATTTCAGGTCAGTCCATACAACACAAAGGTTTGGCCAATAAAATGAAATCTATGGCATTCCCAGTGCATGTTCCAGATGAAGTGTTATAGCACCATCCTACTCCTCTGAAAACGCCCCACCCTTGTGTGGTTTCTCAGGATGCACCCAAAGGAACCTCCTGGGTTGCAACTGAAGCTCAGTTCCTTTGGAAGGAGTTTTGTGTACTAGGAAAAAGCTTCACAAGTGCATTTACACTGAGCACAAAAACACTCACCAGATAATGGTGTCAGTAATGGAAAACGGACAATGCAGCTTATGTGAGCATTGGAATAGCCAAGATCCTACATATATATCCAAATAATAGAATTTCAGAATTATCTGAATGAATGCAAAGCCATCTGGCTACAAGGTCAACTCAAACAAGATTTTCCTGTCTGTTGTTCTCCGATCTTAGAAAAAGCTCTACATTACCAGTAGTCATATGCATAATGAAGATGGATAATGAATTAGATTAAAATCTAAAAATTTAATTTCTTGACTTTAGATGTTTTTACTGTTCAATTTTCATGTACAACAATGTTTTCCTCTTTGAACACACTGAATTTTAGAATACTGTTGCTTTGGGGCTTATGTATTTCACTGCTTTAAAACTACTTGAGATCAAAATTCAGTAAATCTTTGGAATAATATATATTTCTGTAGAAGTAACAAATTAAGCATGAAAACACAACCTGGCAATCCATACAGACTCTGAAATATCAGCAATGCCTTACTCTCTGATCATCTAGCTCAGCAATAATGGAAACATTTTTCTTTGCAGCATCACAGCTCTTCTACTGTTCTGTTTTTCTTTGCATGATTTTATGGGAAATTAAATTGCTTCTGGGAGTATATTTGTACTGTGTGTACTTTACTTTCACACACTACACTTCATAAATCTGATCTAAATTTTCATCAATGTTGATGTCAGTTCATCCCTTACCTTTATTCCTTGGCCAAGATTCTCAAGCGAATTAATATCAAGACCTTCCTTGCAGGCCTGCAAACAGGAAATCACTTTCTGACTCTCAATTTTCCCGGGCCGGATTGTCAGACTGGCCAGGTTGCCATGGAAATACTGTGCAAATCTGGGCTTGATGACTTCACCTCCTGCAAGAAAGAGGTTGCAAAATGGTTATTGGTGCCAGCACACAAACTGGACATGTAATAAATTCCTTTATATTTTAACACATTTAAAGAATCTCTATCCATCTTAACCAAGTGTATTTGAGATTCCATGTATTGTGGTATAGTGGAATGTCTTTGGGGGCTGTTGGGTAGTACCTGGTAGTGGGCTGTCTTTAAGATTCTTGTTTTTCCAGGATTATATTCAGATGTTTTAAAAGCTGAGACAGCAAACCCAGAGATGAAACACGGCTTCCCAAATGTGTACAAGGAAGCATGTGATTTTAAAAAATAAACTTATTCAATTCCTCAAACACCAAACTGATAAATACAATATTTATACAGAAACAGTATTTGCAAGTGATTGTTATGATTTTTTATTTTTATGTTATATTTTTATAAATTTTATTTTTATAAATTATAAGTGATTATTATGACATTACAAGATCAGATACCTCTGTCTTCATCCTCCCAAGAACACAGTACCAGATGATCTAAGAGTGGTGTCTCTGTTTACACAAACTGCCACACTCTCTGGGCTGTGTCTGAGGACACACTGGGAATTCCAGAATTCCAGCAGTGAGCAGAGAACTGTGCACAGCCCTTCTCTGAGAGGTTAGGAGGGCTGTCCCTGGCCCAAGGTGCATAATTTGGTGCTAGGTCTGGTCTTGTCACTCTGTGTTGCACCAGGCCCTGCAGACACACCGGTTTGGTTTCTTTCCAGGCAGCTCCCAAGGAAGACTGATCTTTGGGAGCTGCCAATAAAATGTGATTACAGACTGCCTGCTCCAGTGATCATGGCATTTCAATTACTCTTGGGACAATTAGTGATTTACTCATCCTCCTTTAGGAGAATTTTTATAGATTATGTTTCCTGCAGTGCTATCTCTTGCAGTGCATGTGAATTACTGCCTACCTCAAGCCTGAGAAGACAAGGGAGCCCCACAGCATCGACCCAGGCAGACTAATTGAATTAGCAATTGATAAGCTGCTGATAAGGTGTTGTAATTGGTAGATAACTCATCTCTACAGTGTTTGCAGCTTTAGTGTCAAACAACTTGTTTTTGCCAGGCAAGATAGCTCAAGCTTGAACTTTAACTTGTGTGTGGATTGGAGGTGGATAGGGATGAAGTGGCAGATTTTCTTTAGGCTGCTGTTGTTACCTAATAGCCTGAAAATAATCACTGGTGAATTCTCCCCGCAGTAAGTGACAGCCTGGCTGTCCTCCTCAAACCAAAGAGAGGGAGACCAGCTGGCCCAATTCCCATCCTTTACCTGCCTCTCTTCTCACAGTGTCTCTGTCCCTCCAAGAGAAACTCCCCAAAAAACCAAAGGAGTTCCCTGTCCCCACCACCTCTAGTACCCAGCCATGAATGCTTCTTAGCAACTAAATGAAAAATTCCACAATTAACAAGGAAAGAAAAGGAATACCCAACCCCCAATTATTATGAACATCCTTACTGCTCTTCCTGGAACTTGTCTTGAAGTACTAACCCTAATGTTGAGTTTTTGTCATTGTGTGTGTAAAACAGGGTGTGCCTGTTCATCTAGGACAGTAGGAACACCAGCTTTTAATCATATGAAAAACCAAGAACATTTAAAGTGAGACTACTATCTTATACCAGATTGCTAAATAAGCCTTCCATAAGCAACTTTTACCAGTGTTAAAGACAAAATTATATACCTGACAATTCTGAACTTGAAGGTGAACAGAAGTCATTATATCTGACTCTTAGAGTTGCTTGCAATTGCAGCATGCAAAATGACAGTGCTGTCATTTTGATATTCTTCTGTCTCAGCATTTCAAAATCTTCTCAGCTCAGTGGAAAATGTTAGCTGCTGATGTTCCCATCATCACTAATTATCAGATTGCAAATGGACAAAATCAATTGTAATAAAACTGGGAGGCAAAAATCCAAACTCTCACTAAAATTCAAGGAATGGCCTAAACCCAGTTTCCTACAATCCTGCTTTCTACTTTTGATAAAATGTTTTGTTCATACTTAGTTCTACTGTATTAATGCATTTGAAAGCTCTGTTTCCTTCTGCTTCTGCAATCTGATATTCTTTGAGTATTTGACTTCAGCTTCTCAGTGGGTGGAAATTTAGCCTAGGCCAATCTTCAAATCCTAGTCACTCTAAAATTCTGAGCTCTGAAGACTAGATGAGTATAAATATATTTAATCCAGAATGAATATAGTAATTCCACTGCATGTTTAAGTACAATGGTTAACTGTACCTAATGTTGATAGGTACAACAAAAACCAAAACAGCAAAACAACAAAATTTTACAGACTATTATCCAAATTCTTATAAATACTTATTTTTTCAAATAGAGATCCTTTGACCCTGAGCACAATTAATTTCATGCTCCCCATGCAGTTGACAGGCAGCTCAGAGTTAGGGGCTTCACTGGGCAAGAGAACACTCCGTTCCATTGCCTGGATTTGACTCAGCTGCTAAGAAAAAACTGAGAACAGACTTGAGCTGCTCACTCAAGGGTTTAAGGTACTGCTTTAAGGTACTTTTAGCTCTTGCTTCTGACACCAAACTGAGACTAAGCAACAGTGGTTTTGGGATAATGAAAAAGACCTAAATAGATCACACAGAGAATAAAGTGGACCTCCAGTGACAATGGTCTTCAGGTAATCCAAATGTACAAAAATTTGTAATAGTTCTGTAACACAGCATCTCCAGTTTCTCTCCAGAGCTCAGCATAACTAGTTAACAGTGATTGCCTCAGCAAGGTTCTCAGGACTTCTTTGCTTTCAAGATCTTTCTTTCACTTTCCTACGAGTGAAATAATGCTCAGATACGGCTCATCTCCATGAAGCTGCTGGTAAGTTCTGAGAGAATGAGAAAACCTTCTCCTCAGCTGTGTTGTATCTTGTGGTTCACTCAGCACTATGTTTATTGATTGCCATAGATTAATATGCTGTGAGTGCTATTCTTGGGGGACAGTTCAGGCTGATAGGGCCAAGAGAGGAAAACAGAACCTTCCCTGCTGTCAGGGAATTAGGTTAATGCCTGTAAAATAAAAAACAAAACAAAACAAAACAAAACAAAACAAAAAAAACCCTTGAAACTACTACTACTATAGTTTAGTCTCCAACTATTCTTATTACAATTCTTTCCATGAAAAATTTTTGAAGCTACTGATTTTTTTCTCTTCCTTAAATGTAAATTTTGTGGCTGCTGTCACAGTTGTGAGGGAGCACAGGCCACAGAGTCGTTCAGAACTTGCTGATAAAATTCTGCATTATGAAAAACTTAACCCAGCCTGCACCAACACTCCCAAACTCTGGCAGATACAGGAGGATGGATGGTGGCTTTTGGCATTAATTCAACCCTTGTAAAGGGAAGATGGTGTCAAAACCTATTTGACATACTCTGGAGGCATCCAGAGGAACAATGACAGCCATAATTATTCACTATAATGCTGTTCATCCTTAGTCATTGTTGAAGTAGCATGCATCACACCTTTCACTTGCTAAAGTAATAAGGTTTTCTGGACTGAGCTTCTTCTGTGCGGGTTCTGACATATTTTTCTACTGGAATTATCTAGATAACTAGAGCTATTTGGGATGCTGAGGGGTAATGTCCCATATTAGCTGCAGCCTAGAGGCATCTCCTTCACCAGAGCCAGGGTGCTCCCCTCTCACAAGAAGACTACAAGCCCATGAGCCCTTGTGAGTGTTGGTTCCCTCCTGTGCAATTCACAGCTGGGGCTAAGCTCACAACAAGCCCAGCAGGGAGCACAGCCAGGGATGGACTCACCCAGCAGAACATGCAGGAGACCCCACAGACCCCCTCAGTGGGGAGCAATCAGGCTGTCAATGAAAGCAAGACTTTATAATATCAGTGCTTGGCACAAACCTAAATAGGCATGGGCACAGTTACAGCTGCTGCCTGAAATTTCAAACACACAAGATCAAATGGAGAAGAGCAACCTATTTAATTTTAGCTGAGTATGTTGCAGATGTCTCTCTGTGTTTGGGGCAGTTAAGTGGGGACAATTCCTTAAACACATGGAGGAAAACAAATATTTTGTTCTAAACAGTTGAAGACTGCCAGATGAGCAAAAATTTGCAGGAGTTAAGACCTGTTATATCGAAATTTCCTCTGGTTGCAGCCACAGAGAGGTTCTGCTAGCTATGTTAAATTTGTTAGATACAGCATTGGAGAGTTCAGGGGAAAATGAAGAGTCACAGGGTTTGGACTTCATGGGGTTAAAACACATTCATTAAAGAAGCAGAGCCTGTTTCCATGATGCTTTTGTTTTTCATTTTGCACTGACTTGATATAAAGTGTGACAGAATTTGATTAGCATTGAATTTTACAGTTTTTGGTTTGACTACACAGATGTAAAGTGCTGTTTGCATTCCTTACCAATCTCCAAAGAACAATCAGGCACATCAAAACAAGTGACTTTATTGAGCTCACAGATTTTGCAGGCTTTTTGCCCTATCCTAATAATGAGCAAGTAATTACCAAGGCAGTCAAAGCACAATGAGGTTTTCATGGGAAATGGTGAAATCAAGAGAATTTGCAACTAAGATGCAATTAATTTAAGATATTCTCAACTCTGTTTAGATTGAGCCAGATAATCAAAGAACAATTGATTATTCAGGGTTCCATAAAGACTGAATGAATCTGGGAGCAGGCACAAGACACTCTGGCTCTGCAGTCCTCAGGTTCAAGCCCCCAGATTTTTATTATGGCAGTTTAAAAAGCTGGGTTTAATTCCCTGACAAATAGATTGGCTGTCAAACAGGATGAAACTTAACTCAGATTTCAGGAGTAGCCCCAATTAGTAACATGTCATTTTATACTCCCAGAGCTTCTCAGCACAGAAAAGTTTTAGTGGGGCTTTTTATATCACTCAGATAAAAAATAATCAGAAATTAAACAAAAAATGAATCCAAAATTAAACCTGTCATCAAACACAGCCCATGCTAAGTCTGCCCCTTCTCTGGGTAGACATCATAACCCAACAATGTCACTCAGACAGCTTTAGGCTTTAAAGCTTTATATGAAGTATGACAAGTTCAGAATGAACACTAAGGGCTCCCTGCTCTTAAGTGTCCTAATGCCAACCAATCCCTGTGCAATACATCCTTAAACCCTACGTTGATCTAACTTACGTTATAGAAGATGATTTTTCTCATGATAATAAAAGCACTCTAGAATTTTTCACATTTCAGCCAGTAGATAAATGTTGCTCCAGAAAACTATATCCCTATACTCCAAAAATATTTTTTTTGTCCTGGTAAGTAGTGCTCCCTGCAGAAATTGTGCTAAAAATGGGACGTATATCTAGGTTAACAGATTTGAATGCAAATTCATCTCTCCAAGAAAACACCCTCTTAAACGAAACCTTCTACATTTTTTTTTGTATTTCTATTACAGCTGAAATTCAGCAACGGTCTGTGAAGTGCATTGAAATCTGCCCCATCTTTCTCTTGATGAGGACAATGCAGCAAGAGCACTGCTATACCCACAAAAGCATCGGGACACAGATACTAAGCATCTCACTGTACTGAGATCTGACCTGGTGCCCTTGCATGAAAGTGTACTTCTACCACTCCTCTGAGATGTCAGGTTTGTGCAAGCTATGTCAGCTCTCTTGGCATGATCCAGTGGTGTTGGATGCACAGTGGGGGAAATCTTTTTCTTTAGAATACCCTAATTTCTGGAGGAAGTTCAAGGTTGAGTGATACAGGCTGCTGCTACACTGCCCACAGTGGCTCTCCTTTTTCTGACCCCTCTCCAACTTTCAATTCTTATGGTGCTTCTTGCCTTGAATCATCAGTTCTCTGACTGCACTGGGTGATTTCTGTGTCAGCAGAGGGCTGGCATGTAAGGATAATAAGGTTATTCCACAGAAGGGCTTTATTGAAAACCTGATGTCTCCAGCAGGGGTTAAAGAAAGAGGAAAATGACAGGAGAATACAAAAGAAAAATAGAATAGAAAACAGCAATTCCTTAGTAAACAGGAACTACAGTAACCTTCTGCTGTATCCATATTAATAAAGTAGGTGTTGACAGGCTTCTCCCAAAGATCCTCTCTATGTAGTGTCCAGCAGAATTGCACTGTGAGCCTCCAGCACTGCTGAAGGGGTGGCACTGTTAGAAACAGTGATTTACAGCCATGGTAAACTACAGCATAACCTTGTTACATGTCATTCACTTGTGTCACTACTTTCCTGACAGATCTTTAGAAGGCATACACAAACACCTTCCCTCTCAAAATGCCTTGCATAAACTCTCAAGACCTTATCTTTTTAGAGAAACCATGAGGAAATCTGTCTTCTGCCTCTGGTGCAAAAAATTATTGGACTAACAAATCACATCACTTGCTCCCTTCCCCTGTCTGTTTTTGCCCCTGAATGTATAGCAATAAAGGGATCAGAGTGGGAACCTATAAACATTGGTTTAATGGAGGAAGATTCTCACTCTGTAAAAGTGTCCATTTACTATGTCCTCAGATAAATTGAATCAGAAATAATGAACTCAGAGGAGAACTTCCTCTGAGGGGTAAGTTCTTATAAAGCGTGCTCTAGGACCAGCTAACAATTTGTTTGCATTGCCCAGGAGAATGAAACAGGACGTTAAAACTAAAAGGGAGAATAAGAACAGAAGATCAAAAATTCTGATTCTATTCTTGCTGTGATGCATATTTTTTAAGTGACCTGAGGAAAAAATCATCTACTGCACTTTATCCCCGCAGACTAAGGTGACTCTGTAGTGCCTTGCTGCACCTCTCTATTATTTGAAAAGATCTTGAGACTCTTAAGGTGAAATAGCAAATCTAAAAGTATTTTTATGCTAAAGACGAAAAAACAGTAGTAATGAAAACCAAAGCTGAGGCTTGGGGAGTTTTCTCCTATCCCCTGGACCATGTCTGCTTTAATACCCATTTCAGGGAAGAAGCATTTCAGACACAGAGCCACTTCCCTCTTCTCTTTGGTGTCTCTTTTGCTCTAGGAGACAGACACGCAAGAAAGTAAATTTTGTCCTTTAGATACCCTTAGAGAGTAATTCTGCTTGAAAATTTCTTTCACTGTTAGAGACAGAGCAGCACTTTGGCCTTAAATAACCTGACCTACATCAAAATCACACCCTTGACAATCATCAGTGAGACCAGTGATGTGAGCAAAATTTTAAAGATGTTAAGATTAAGTTATATAATTGACCTCATATATCAGCAGAGAAAGCTGTCAAACTTCAACAGGGCTAATTCCAGGAACAGCTGTAGCAGATGTTTGTTTCTGGCCTCACTAAGAGCTCAGTTTGCTTAGATCTGTGGTCAGCATTACCTTTTCCCACATCACTGAAATCCCAGCTAAGGAGTAAATTGGGATTTGCCATGCATGAGGGTTGGCACTTTCCTGGGATTAGGTGCTACCTGTCACTGCTCCTGGGTCACATGTAACCAAATCCAGATCAACACTTTAGCCTAAAGATAATGCTTAAAGTCCTACCCTCAAATAAACCACTCCCACTCAAATATTGCAGTACTAAACATCAACTGCACAAAAAATTATTCACTCTAGGCTAACCATTATGAAGGACCCTAAATCAATGTGGTAGCTCTGCTTATATCTTCCTTTTAGTAAGATCCTCAAAGAAAGAACCAAGGATTTAGATTAAAAAAGTAACATACAGTATACCTAATTTTTATTAGACAAAGTTATATTGATTATGCCAGAGCAAATCATGCTACTTTCCTCATGGGCAGAGTGTCATTAGAGCTGGGAAACATTCGCCAGGCTTAGTTTTAAGTAATTGGGCCATTTCCTGGGCTGCAGTGAACTTTACCCAGTGCCTTACAGACCTTGGGAAGGGTCCCTGCTATCACTTTTAAAGGCTGGCTTGCTGTTCTTTCAACCATCTTCACTCCCTGCTTGTCCCCAAGAATCTGCCCTTTAGGAAAAGGCTAATTTTCCCTCCTTTTTGGAGAGTCCTAACACTCAACTCACATTATTCAATGAAATTTTGCATAAAATTTGGAACAAACAAATCAGGCTAGATTTTTACACTGCCAGGGAAAGGGTAAAGATGTAGGAGAGATTTGCTTATGCCACAGACAAACCAAGGAACAGTGAGCACGTCATAGGCTAAAGTTTGAATTTGTCACATAAGCCTGAGGAACTGCACATTTGGTTTGTTTTCATGTTATGGTCAGAAGAATAGCACTGATCTTAGACTGCTCTTATATTTTACTTGGGCAGCTGAAGGTAGAAACAAACAACAAACAACAGTGCTATAAACAAGGTTATAAAAAACAGAAACCAGTTACTCAGGCACTGAAATATTAATAATAGGTAGTAATAATCTTAAAGAATAGAATTTTCCATGTCTAACATTCCTGCAGGATATAACTCTGAGAAAGACAAGGAGGATGTGCAAGCATGGTGTTTGCTACAGAACCCCAGGACAAGAGCCAGCGTAGTGATGGAAAGATCAGGGCTCAAAGTCACTTGTATCACAGAGGACACTCAGCTCCTAAAGAAGCAGCAGAACAATTCCCAGTTTCCAAACCAGAACCAAACATTTTCACCTACAAGATGGTAAATCCCTCATAGCAGTACTGGATTTTCCTATTAGTGCTAACAGAGCAAATTGCAATTTCTTGTTTTTGATTTTTAACTGTCCTCTAAATACACTCTTCCTGCTACCTGCCAGTCCTTCAGCTGCCCCATGGCCACAATGACTTTTGGCTGTCAGCAAATAAGAGTCAATGTGGGAAGAAAAAAAGAATGCTATTTCTTCTGATTCATTTACTTGTCTGAGTTGAGGCTGCTTTTCAAATAATTTGACTTTGACAAACAGATGCTGTGTACTCAGAACTGGAAAGTGATTTAGTAACAGCAGAAGAGAATTAACGGAAGGATCTTCCTCTGAAGGAAAAGGTTAGAGCAGTTCCCTTCTGCCAGTGCTTTGATGAAAAGAAAGCAAGTAGTCTTAGCAAACCAGAGCTGGAAACTCTTAATATTCTCTTAACAAGGACACTCCTGAAAGGCATATGACACCAAAATCACTGTATATTTTACTGAAATAAATCACAGAATGTTGTAAAGCAGCTTTATAAAGATTTGAAAATGTAGAGGTTTAAACCTCTACTTTGTTACTGTCTAAAATGTATTAGCCTAAGTAGATTTATTAATAGTTTAACAGAAATTATGTATAGGTAAAATATTTATTTGATAGAACCCCTTTTTCTTGAAGTATATAAACTTTGAAAATTAATGTTTTGACTAGAATAGACTGGTTATTTTGTTGATTAATTATTTTTTATTATTAATTATTTCACAGACTGAAATACAGCACTGAATATTATTAACAAAATTACTTTCTGCATCATACATTTAAAATACTTTGTGGTGATCAAAACAAATGTACCAAATGATAAGATTTGCCATAAGCAGTATCTTGAAATCTTGTTTCATATAACCATTAAAAGTTTATTTTTCTGCCTGATACATGATACTTTATCAGAAACTTTAGCACACTGTAAAGCACACTAAATTACCAAATAAAAAACACATTTTCATGAGGTGGAAAATTTGTTTCTAGTTTTGAGGTGTTCCAATTCTCTCATTATTAAAAGAGCAATAACATAATATGCAGTAAATATTAATGGCAGTTATAGGTATGATTTCAGTAGTTTAAATCAGGTGTTTTACTAAAAAGGAAGAATCTTAATGGTTATTAGTTAAGCCATCAAATTATCCCTGGCAAAAATAAAAAATAATTGAAAACAATTGCAACTTTTTATTTGTTTAACAGCTTAAATATGAAATATAGTCCATAGTCTGAATATATTGTGAGCCTACGTGAGCACTTTTGCCTCAATTCCTTCTCTTCCCAATTTCTGACAAGGAGACAGAAATGCAAAGGGAAAAAGATTATTGTTGTTGTTCTCAGCTGCCTTGGGGCAGAGGAAGCCCACAGACACAGAGCTGTGGCAAAGCTGGCACAGCTTTTGCTTAGGCAGGGCTTGTTTCACAGATACCCAAACTGCTCCACAGGGCCCCGTATGTGGCACCTGCAGCATGGTTAACGTGAGATTCAGGTGAGGGCTGAGAGGAGTGGATTCCCAGCAATACCAAGACTTCTGGGAAAAGAACCCCACAACACAAAAGACTGCTTTTAGCGAGTAACAAAAACACTAAGTTTAAGTGAAAAAAGATAAGGGGAAGAAGTAATAGAAACTATGCACAAAAACATTTAATTTGACCTATGCAGAAGAACCTTGTATAAATATGAAGTAAGGGTTTAAAATATTCTTTTTTAGCACAGCTACAGAGAAATGGTGATTTTTCAGAAGGCAGTACTCCATGATTATTCACAACCTCTATGGCATTTGCTCATGTCTAGAAAGGTCTAAATTTACAAAAGACATTTGCATTTGCTAACTCTGGAACCTGGATTTAAAAATGACAGCACTAATACTGCATAACAAAATTAAATTCGTACAAATGCCAGCTGGAAAAAAAAAAAACAATTACACTTTTCCAAGTACATGGGATTAGTGCAATGCAAATCAGTTTATCACACCTGCAATAATTATCAATATTGTAAATTTACCAAATTTTGTTTTTAGGGTTAGTGTGGCTTCATTCTGCTTGTTATTATCAAATTAAAGATTGGAACTTTACCCCACTTATAATCTAGCAGATGGATTTGCTTCGAGTATTATTTACATTGAACAGTCCTTCCATGTGTATCTGAATTTTGCAAATAATTGGCAAACATCTGAATTTGGCAAACAAGGTGATAATGGAGAAAGTGAGAACACATGAAAGAGTGGGGAAGAAACACAATCTATGTTAAAGCATTTTTTCCTAATTATAGTTTTCTTCACTTCATATTTGAAGTGGAGAAAAGACAGTGTAAATAGAAAATCAACATGGAGGGATAATGGAGACAACTTACAAAAAAAAAGGCAAGAAGAGAAAGAGGAGCACTTCAGGTGGAAGACAGAGAACAGAGAAAGAAAGTGGTGTAAGAACTAGTTAAAAGAAATTAGAAGAATGGGATTATAAAGGGTAGAAAACTGAGAAAAGTAATTAAGCAAACACCGATACAGGTATGGCACAGTGTTGGAGACCAGATTCAGAGAGATATTCCCCTATTTCTCCTGACATCCAGAAAAACACTAACTTTGATGTTCACTTATGGGAAAATTTCCAAATATTCCTTCATAGACCAAGATTCATAATAGAGTAGGGTAGTTAGTAGGAAATTAATGTAGTTGCCACAGGGGTGAGAAGTACAGATTTTTAGGGGGTTTTTTAAATGGAGTCAAAATGGAGGAAAAAGGGTGGGGTTCTTAGTCCTTTTTCCTTCTCTTCTCCATGACTTTGCAGTTTTGATAGTACTAGAGGTGATTCCTTAAGAGTTAGTCGCAGTTTTAGTTACGCAGATGGACATAAAGTATTAATTGATTAAGATAATAAAAATAATTTACATTTTTTATTGTTAATTAGATAAATTTGAGTATAAATATAATGGAAGTGTATGATTTGGGGCCATTTTTAACTAGATTTTGAGAGTAGATGAACCTCTGCTGAGAGTCTGATAAGACCTGCCAGGTTTTTTTGATAATATATTAATAAACATGAGAAACGAAAGCCTAACGAGCTTTGGAGTCTTATTCCTGACAAAGAACTGAGATAAATGGGTCTCCTGGCAGGGGAGTACCCCAAGGACACCTGATCCTGAAAGGGCAGGTTTCCCACAGCATAGGGGTTTGGACTTCTGGATTTATTTTACTCTCACTTTTACCTCTGATGTATAACAGAGTGAATCAAGTAAATTACTGTAATTGCTGCTGAGATACATCCAACGTGAAGAGCATGGGACTAGGCTATGAGTTGTAAAAGAAATCTGAAGCATGGACTGAAAAGAGATAGCTGGAGTTCTTAAATATCTAGATAGTTTGCTTAAGTCTGTAGAACATGGGAAACAATTTTAAAAAGTGAAAATAAAAGATAAAGAAGACAGTCTTTCACACTGAATAGAAAAACTGTATCCAATACTTCTTCAGGTGATGAAAATACAAAGCGCGTTAATGTCCTGTCATGTTTTATCCTTGGACTTGACTCATTAACAACTCTGGACTTGCACTGGATTTTATACCATCACTCTTTTAGCAGCTTATTTCCTATGCAATCAATTGAAAGACAAATAAGATGCTTTCTTGGCCTGAACTCTGGGTCGTGTTGTCTGTTAGCTGGTGTGATTTTACCTTGCCAGCAAGCACCCACTGTGAGCTGCATGGCGATGTGGGAGGGATGGATGGGCCAGTCGTTGGTCACCAGGTATGGCTCGTATGTTGTCCCGTCCATGTACAGGGTCACCACGGGGAACTCCACATTGACCATATAGTAGTGCCACTCCTTGTCACAGATCTGGGAGACACAGCAAAGTATTAGCTAGCTCTTATGGTGACTGATTTTTATATCCCATATGGTTTTTAAATTGTGTTGTTTTCAAATTCACTTATAGGAAATAATGTTACTGCAATTTCTATGCCTCTAACATTAATGTAAGCCAAAACAATGTTGATAATTATACTTGCCATATTAACAAAATATTTGTGATAGATAGAGGCTTCTTAAAATGCACTCTGAAAACAAGACATAGATAGAAAATAAAAAATCAGACAATTTGGTATTTGATCTGTATTTTTGCATTTTCTAATACAAAATATTACTTTGTTAACATTTGTATTTACTGTTGAAAACACAAAATTTCATGTAGGACACACATAGGATATACTGGTATATTTACTGGGGATCCCTTGTTAGGTTCAGATTAAGAAAATATACAGCCCTTAGTCACTGGATTAATGAGTTATTACCAATGATTGCCATTATTAACTTATCCCATCAGTACTTAAAAAATCCTGTGTAACTTGCCAGGACCACAAAAGCGCTAAAAGGACCTGTTCCATGCTCTGTGTAACACAGAGGGACCAGCAGTCCACAGGTTTGGACAGGGAAGTCACATCTTCTCCACCCTTCATCTTTTGGCCTCAAGCTTTTTCCCAGATGGTGGGAGAATGAGGATCTTTATGGCTTCCCTGACACCCACCAACTTTGAAAAGCAACAGCCACAGTTACAACATACTTTCAGGATGATATTAGAGTAAAATCACATGAATTTCTGAGCTGGACAACCAGGGATTACTGCAGTCTGGCAAAATTCAGCTTTAGTTCAGAAATGTACAGCTGCATGAATCTGTGCCTGTAGAGACAGAAGTCTGGTGTGCAAATATCAGGGTCTGCCCAATTATGTTTTTCTGTTGTTGTATCTTATCTAACTGTATTTAAAAGTTAAAAGGAATAAATCACAGCAAACTGGTAGGATGAGTGGGCTGTTTAAAAAACAAAACAGTAGTTACAACAATGGTACTCTCAGTTCTGGAGAGATACTTATTTTGATGTATTAAGAAATGGAAGTGCTTGAATGCAGGTATCCTTGCTGTTCCACAGAAGCAAGCAGAAAATGATGTTTAAACAAAACACTTCATCCTTGGCCAGGTTAAGGTGCAATATCTGCCCTTTGAAGGCAAAAGCTAATGTTTTATTCCAGACCACATTTCAACAACCAATTAATCACTTCTATTTCAAATGGATGCATTTATTACTGCAGACATGGTAGCTCCACAGCGAGAGATAAATGCAGCAAGGGGCTGCTGGAGGGAGCCTTCCTTTTTAAGCAGAAGACAGCACCAAGTTTTTAGAAAACCAAATGTTTTCTAAAGGTTAAATGAACTGAAAATGAAATTGAAAGTAAATAAATTGGAAGACTGAAAACTTTATTGAACAAACACCAACCACCAACAGTATTATGCAGCTCTGCCTTTCCAAGCTCTTGACCTGCTCATCAGCATGTGATGTATTGCAGCCACATGTAACTGACACTTCATAGAAAACAAAAACTAGTTTTGAGAGACCTTGCATGGCCAAACCTAAAGGATGAATACCTGGCACTTTGTGGAGAACTGTTCTACACTATTTCTATTTTGCAACCCTGAAATGCATCATGCTGGATGCCCAGGTGCACCCCAATCATTAAGTAATCCTCATGTTTAACTAAAGCAAGGGCACTTTGACAGAGCAAACCTAAACATTTTGGGGCATTTACACACACAAAGAGCGTGATAATGTGTAGCAAGTACTCCATAAGGCAGTTACATTTTTCAAAGAAAATGTTGCCTGGAAACACATAATTTAATAAATTCCACAATTCAAGGCTTCTGCAACTGGGCTCAGGTGCTTCCAAGAAAAATGCCGATGTCCAACTGTGAATGACCACACAAAGTACTCAGTAACTTTATTTTTTCTTATATATCCTAGAATGTAAGATAATGCGGTGCAGAGAGCTTGGTGATGCTCTTGAACCTTCACTTACCTGCATTTCCTTAAATTTCAAAACATAAACACATCAAGCAGTGTTTTGAAGGGAATTTACACACTTAAAGTCTCAACTTAGTAGTACCTGGGATTTCAGCAGCACTTATTGGTCATCTTAATTGTCACCCGATTTCAATTCAGCTTAGGGACACAGATCTTGCCTACAGCATAGACTAAGAAAGCCCTGAGGTTGTTTGGAGAACACTAGGAGGATTCTTCATAACATCCACTGATGTTTACGATGGTTAGCCAATCTATGCATAATACATTGGTCTGCTTATCAATATGCTCTGGATGTTTTGGACAGATGGACATTGCTGTCTGGCTTGCTTGCCTGCATGCTGCTTCCTGCTTCTCTGCTCTTGCATATAGATCTTAATAAATAATCATATTTAGCCTTCTGATTCATGGAGTCCATGTAACTCTATTGACCCAATCAGGAGCCAAATTCTGTTACACACAGACATGTGTATTCCTCCAAATCATCTTTCAGTATGTGTACTGGGCCCAGTGTAAAAACAAATATTCTACAAGAAGCAAAAAATTTCTTCCAAACTCTGGAATACATCCCAGTCATTCAGGTGCGGGTAGTAATTAATGGTTGGCCATTTCACAAGCAACAAAATAATGAAATAAATAATTGTGCTGTGTAATTTGTTATGCTTTGTTACAGACACCTTCTTTGCCATCTTAAAAAAGGAAGCAAATTTTTTCCCTGCATGTTCTCATTCCACTGTGGAAATGGAATGCAATATGAAGCAGTGAAGCCAGGATAAGAAAATTTTAAAATACACTACACTGGCAAATAAAGAAATTTTAATATGTCAAGTTAGAAATTTATTTTAAAATCTAATTTATAAAGATATTGTAATGAGATAAAATTACAGATAAGTAAGCTGGGCTTCCCAAAACTGCTGGATGACTTGGTCTAATGACTCTATCACACCAGTCTGCCTCTAAAAAGTATTAATCAAATCACAGTGAATTAAACAGCCTGAAGTTCTAGTGCTGATTACAAGTCATTGCACTGGAATATACTTATGTGAAGTAGCTGAAAACAGTCTCCATATAAATCTTACAGAGTATGTGTCTGAAAGTCTTGGCATCTTCTAATAAAAAATGTCAGATTTTTATGCTTTATATTGGAATTCTTAGAAAAAGAGTGAAACCAAAGTTCTTGGTCTGTGAAACATTGTGGTGCTTAGAACCAGAATTTGGTGGTCTGCAAAATTTTTCAGTTTTGTCCATACAGGCCTGGAATGCATCTGGGAGAATTTGCAATTTCCACCTCTCGGAGCCTCCCTCAGGTCATCCAGGGCCGCTCCTGAAAGCAGGAGTGGTCATCCACCTGCTTGACTGCACACACCAAGGAAGCCTGTGCTCCCCAAGTGCCCAGGGAAGAGCTTTTGTTGAGCTCCCAGCATGTCCCTCTGGTGCCCCTTAGCAGTCTGGGGAGCCTGAGGAGGAGAACAGCTCTGCGCATGCCCTTGGTGCTGCTCATGGAAAGGCATGTGTGGCTTCCATCTTTCTGGGACTTTGCTAAGTAAGTAACTCTCAGACACTCAAACACACTCAAACATTCTCAACAAAAGCAGGAAGGAAAGGAAAGCAAAGCAGATTCTCTGCTCCCTGTGAATAGCACTATTTACTGCAGCTATGAGACAAAAATCCTTCTGCCTGACTGGTCTGAACCACTCATTCAGTTGATGGAAGTGGTCTGACTGAACCACTTGTTTGAAGAAAGCATTTTAATAAAAATTTAAAACTCAGAGCATGTCACTGTAGTCACTTCTTGATGTCTTAACATCTCATCATGCTTTGAATCCATCACCCCCATGCTTGGCTATCACTTATTGGAGCACATCTAAAGCACTGGGCCTACTTTGGGCCCCTAAATCCAAGGAGTATTTCAATAAACTGGAGTGAATTCAGTGGAGAACCAGCAGAAGGGCCAGCTCTGGTCATATGGGGAGAATCTGAGGGAACTGGGCTTTTTTGGCCTGAGGGAGGCAGCCTTAGGAAAAAACAGCAGCCCTACAGTGCCAAGGGAGAAGTGATCCCAGACAGGTTTTTCTAAATGGAAAACTCTGCATTTTTATATACCCTCACTAAAGAAGGCAAAAAATGCAGGAAATCTTAATGACATTAGCATTATTCAGCCACAATCCCCTCGTCAACCTTCCTGCCTTGTTCTGAAAGCAGCCAAATGCTCTGTGGCTCTGCTTCAAAGCCTAGCCCCCAATACCCTGGTTCAGAGCACTGAAAATAGATTATAATTGGATCGGGAGAGGGGTATTGCCTTGAGTTTAAAATAATACCACATTTTTCTCTCCATCTCTAAAAAATCCTTCTGAAAGAGCTTTTTTAAAATCTTAAAGGTTTGGCACTGCTCTCTTTCTGTTGATTTCAATAATTCTGATAGGTTTTTAATATATTTTGAGACAAAAATATTTTTATTATGTATTTTTAACATATTTTTAAGTATTGAAACAAAGTACTGCACTGCTTACAAACAGGGAGCTAAAAGGAAGGTTCTGAAAGACTGTTTCATTATATTCTGAATCAGGACCTAAGGAATAGTGCCTCTGCAACAAGGAAGCCTAAAAAAGAGAATAATTTAGAATTGGTTGGCAGTGGATTTAATATAAAATTGAGAAAGTTACACATATCCAAAATTTTTCAAAGAAAGATTTTGTGTGTTTACATATGTAAATTACAAGTGTCAAATTCAGTATGCAGATATTTAGTGTGAAAACCAGCATTGCTTCATTGCGTACCTGGGTTACCTAGTGCCTTTCTGTTTTCTAATAAAATTAACAAAAAATCTGTTTTTGCTGTGAATCTGTGGTTTTATGGTAAAAAGTCTGCTTTTGTGGGAATCAACCTATATGCAGTTGAGATTGGCTTTGTGCTACAGTACAGTCAATCATCATATTCATTTTGGGGAAGAGCCTTTGTAAATAAACAATAGCAAAGCACAAACACTGGCAAATCAAATTCATTCAGTCACGTGAATTGCTGTATCTTGTAGCATGATTTATTCCACCTCAGTAATAGGCTCTGCCTTAAGACATATTGGCCACCAGTGTTGGCTTTACTCAACTAAGCATTGCTTCCCTGAAAATGACTAAAACATCTCTGGGAAAGGGTTTGATATTCCTGATCACTAAGTGAAGGTGTGCATATTAAAGATAGGTCTCCAATATCTCCACAACCTCTTCAGAAAACTTTAAATAAAGCTCTAAAATAGTCATATTATGTACCAGGGCTTTTTATTTACTCTCTTTGTGTTTCATGTTCTATATTTATCCTTCAGCAGCTCCTTCCAACACCATCTTTCCCCCCTGTATATAAAATCAATATACCCTGTCTCTGCAGTGCTGATTGGTACAGTATGGAAGTAGTAATTAAGGCAGGGTGGAAGGAAAATATACTGCATATGGGAAAAGGAGGTATTGATACACACTCCCACAGTAAAATTTCTAGGTGATACACTGCAAAGAATCCTCATAGTCTACCAAAGCAGTGTTTTGTCCATAAGAATACTGCTGCACATGTAATTTCCACAAAAATCTTGTAGCTTGAACCTCAGCCTGCACAGCCCTGCACAGCCCTGGTCAAAAGTGATCACAGTCTCCCTGAGCAAGCTGCAGAATTCTGACAGCTAGTGGCTGGCAGTGAAGGGAATAAAACCCATCCAGCCAGACTGCTTTGCTCTGGACCAGCTTTTCTGTTTTTGAGACTGGAGCATCACCACACTTCCAAGTGTCAGCAGCAGTGACTGTAGGAGGAGTAATTTGTACTCCTTGGTGAGGAAACAGTTCCTCAGCTATCAGAGCTGTATCAGAAGCTAGATGTCTCTAGTACAGACGCTAATGTCATGTTATAGCTCTGTGTGCAGGGAGTTAATCTGGAAAATTAAAAAAACCATTCTTCTGTAGCTGCATTTGTAAAAGGCTGTGTGCGATCAGTCACAGAATAAAGCAGATGAGCACTGTCCAAATAATTCTTTCTGGAACCTCAGCTCAGTATCAAAAGAACATTAGCCAGAGAAGGGAAACAAAAGAGACTTGCCTTCTCCTTATGGAAGTCTCAAGCAAGTTATTGCTTCCTCACAGGAGTTTTGGTGATGAATCTGGAAAGAATTTGTATTTCCTACCCTGGCTGCATGGATAAAAGAAAGAGGATCCTCTTGTGATGATACTGAGGTGGGCAGAGCCACAAGATGTCATTCATTCTCTGGGCTCTGCTGGCAGTACCCGAGCTTCTGAATGAGGCACTGGTGACATTCCACAGACACTGTGAGACCCAGACAGCTCCCTCCAGGTGTCCCTGCACTGATACCTTCTTCAGAAAGCCAAGCAAAGCAGAAGGGATATCCCACAATTGAGTACTTTGAAACAAACTGGAGCTGAAGGACTGGAAAGCACTTCCTTGCCCTTGTAATCACACTAATTGAAAGTATAATGCAGCCTCATGCTGATTGATTTACAATTAGAGTTTGTGTACCTTATAAAACAAATGTTTCTTCAATATGAATAATTCAGTTGGATAGCTTAGAAAACTCCATTAGAAAAAACTGCTGGAATTTCTTGTGTACCTTCTCAAGTAAATCCTTTATGCAAATAAGCATGTATTGAATCAGTCTTTCAAAGCTTATATTTTCAACTATTTACTCATTGTCTAGTACTTTTTTTTTTTCTGCTTAATCTTCATATGACTTAGATGTTTTCATTCAGTTAGAAACCAGACTTTCACAGACTGTTAAGGAAACCTCCCTATAATTTGATATTTTAAAGAAAATATGGATAGAATATTTTGTTAGAACACCTTGAGCCCTGCAATTTATTATGCAATATGATTTATTTAACACGTCTAACAGAAATGTGGATGTCCACTAAATCACTCAGAAAATTTGGTGAGGAAAGTTCTATCTTTTAACAATTTTTTTCTTTTGAGAAATACCCCAACAATACAAATTCATCCAAATGAAGTACATTTATATTGCAAGTTTGCCAAATATCTTTCTTTATAACTATGGACGTTCCCATAGGAACTGCCTTGTTGTATTTTATCAGAAATTCTTCTTTACTTTGTAGTGACAAATAAAAGTAATTATTTTTTCCTTCCTCAGCCATTTCCCCTCAACATCCACTTGAATGAATGCAGAAGGAAGAGCAAGCACCTAAAACAGATGAGTCTGTGTTTAGCACCAGACTTCTAGATATAAAACATGTTTTGATCTTTGATTTTCCAGCCATTTTAAACCTGAATCTTGCCAAACTCTATAGTGTGTTTTATTTGGAGGCTGACTGACACAACCAATGTCTTTCATCTCCAAAAACAATGTGAACACAGGCACTGCAAGTTACCCTGTAGCAACTGAGCAAATTTCTCATTACTGTTTGTGTGTCATCCTCTGTGTAAAAGAACTGAGTATACAAATCTGACTGTGAGTTTTCCAAGACTGATTATCTGGTTTTGTTTGAGCTCTATGCCCCATGTGCTGGAGAGAGGATGTTAATGGTGGCACGGACCTCCCTGTTAGCCTGTGTCCTCCGTCCTGGCACTGCCGTTGTTCTGCCAGGCACAGCAGATCCCTGCCTTCACCTCAGCACCTCCTGCCCCTTTGGGGACCATAACCACCACTCTATTATTCCACCACTTAATGAAGCCAACTTCATTCCAACCACACATGACATTTGAGTCCTCTGTAAATGAACCTTCAGTGTGTGAACACATAAATGATTTAAGAATCTCAGGGCAAACCTCTATTCACTAACTGTAGAAAAAGAAAGGACAGGGAAATAATAATAATAATTGTAGACCAGTTACATATTTTTAAAGCTTTAAAATAAAAAGAGAACACTGTTTTAAAAAGTCAACATGGTACAATTACTGAAATTAATAAACTCCAATCAGTGTGAATATTTTCTTAGACCAATTTTTATTATTCTTGTTGTAAATGTTGTTTTTATTGTTCTAGTTGTAAAGATGTCAGGGTATTTTCAACAGCTCCCATCAGAATAAATTGATTTAAGAACTATTAAAGAAAGAGAAATTATCAGAGCATACAAAGGCAAAAAAAAATTTTCAGAAATGAAGTATTTAATAACTGAGTTGGACTGAAATTGAAGCTAAACATACTGAAGCTATACACAGCCAATAAAAACTGATACCTGTTATCTCTACTATTAAATTTATTATTTATATTCCCTAAGCTACCAAATAGCAATATCTTGGTAGGTAATAGAAGGGAAAATAATTTACACAATCTATTGTAATGCTACCATAAATAAATTTCCATTGGATTAGGATGAATTTTAGTTCTTCTTCACCAGTAAGGAAGTTTGTCCTGTCCATTAATTTCTCTCTTGCTCTTGCTGCTGCATGTAAATAAACCCAGTTAACATTATTTGACTGTGGTGCTCTGGATTGGGCCATCCCTCTTTCCAGGCTTTCTGGGCTGAGGGCTGGTCTCTAAAGAAGAGTTTAAATGACAGCAGGGTAGTGGCCTCCTGTTTCAGAAGCAGTATTCACTTCTAAAGCTTTCAGAAACTGATACCTAATGAAGGGAGCCGCACTGTTGCCAGCAGAAGTGAGAGAGCAAGGAGGAGAGCAGACCACCTTAAATGTTTTCCAGTTCCTCTACTGTTGTTTCAAAAAGTAAATAACAAACCAAATAATTTCTATTTTATCTGCTCTTTGTTCTTATAATATTTCACTACTTGTAACAGGAAGCTTTACTGAACAATAACTCCTTACTTCTCTTTTTTCCTTCTTTAAAAAAATCCCCTTTTTTTCCTAATAATTAACACAAATCAATCACAAATTAACAAAATGCAGAAAGGTCCCCTGATGTCAGGGTATAAAAAGAACAAATAAAACCATTAAGGATAATGCAAAGAATTTTGCTTCAGAGATGCAGCATGTCTACTGCTAGCCTGGATTTGCCCTTGGAAGTCTACAGGTGAGGAGAGCAGGAAAAGCAAGGGAACAAAGGCACTGTACCTCCCACCATGGATTCTACCACTTGTCAGGCTCAATAAAATATTGCCTTGCTCCTATCAGGGCACAAAACTGCTCCTATCTAAATTGAAAGAATGATCAAAATTTCAAGGTGAATGCACTTTCTACTGAGTAATGAAACATGGAGAGATTTTTTAGATCAACTTGAATCAATTGAATCTGAGGAATAAAAAGATCAACCAAAGTCTTAGCCAGAATAAACACTACAGGTTTAATTTCCTGCCTCTCAATTTAATGGGAGTTTAGTTTCATTTATATGCCAGGTATTGATCTATACTGATTGTCAGTATAAATTTCCTGGTAAATATCTCTTTAAACTAAAGAAGCTTCTATAAATGTTATATACCAAAATGTGTATATATATATGATCAGAGATGAAAAAAATGCAAAGACTTGGGGACATCATGTCTTTCGGAATTATTAAGAAACACAACATGTTTGTCACTTAGTAAATAAGAATTATACTAAGGAGAACTATGAGACCCACCAGATCCTTTGAGCTCCTACCTAAGTGAAGTGGCCCAAATACCTCCTTTGTTTCCTAATCTGAGACCTGATATCTAATTGACATTATTTACTGAAGTGTTCAATTATTTTTTTTAAATTTCAGCTATTAATGCATTTATAAAGCATGTGCCTGTTTTATTTCCAAGTGGTACCCATTATGTTCCTGAGGGCATCACTGGGAAGGGAGCACAGAGATTAGGGATGTTTTCATGTACATTGAGACACAAATTGTGTCAGTCTTATTTTCTTGCATTATTAATGTCCTTTCCAAAACTGAAAAGGTCCGGGTTTTTGAACAACCTGACTTCAAAAGGAACTGAAATGAGCTTTTGGTCTGTGAATTTGTTACCTCCTCAAGACAGCACACATAGAATTGTACTTAATATCACTCATGAGGCCACATAACTCATCTTTGAATCTTATCTGGAATTTCAATCACTTTGTTTCATCTCCACAATCTGCCTTCTCAGGTGACACATGCAGGGATTCTATTAGATATTTCTATTATGAGGTTTGCAACAAACTTATTTTTCCCTCTTTGGAGGGCTCTGTCTGCAAATGCAATTGTGGTCATAAACTAAATGAAATGCCCATTTAACACACCTGCTGAAACACACATTATTTACTAGAAAGCCAAGCAAATAATTTTCAGTTTATTAATACTACTTAGTCAAAATATAGAATTTATTAAAAACCCCCATAACTATGAGTGTTAAGACAAAACAAGCCCTGCTATTCTTTGCTATTACCTCTAAAATATTAATATACAGGGGTTTTATTCAGCTTGCTTTCTAAAAACCCGACTGAATTGCTAATACTCAAATGTTTAAAGGTTACATTTGAGTCAGGTATCTTGACTGCCTGCTGCTCCAAGAACTGAGACAACTGAGATGTGTGGCTACACTCCTGAAGGGTCCTCAGGAACTGAGGATTTTCTCTGAGCATCAGGAGGTTGCACGAAGAAAAAGGAGGCTGTCACTCTTCAAAGCAGGATCATACATACTTCCCTTGCTGTTGATATCTGAACAAATAAAACACTTGGTTCAGACAGCTTTTAGGATGTTATAAAGGTACAAAGAGTGGAATTAATGCAAACTAGACCCCAGAGACAAAGAAAACAGGGTAGCTGAGGCTTTGGAGCTTTGTCTGCTTTGGAGGGCAACACTTGTGATCAGCTCTGAAAACATCTCCAGAAGAGAGCTCCTGTCTCCTTCCTCTCACACAGTCACACCTACACACATCCCTTTGTCAGACCAAAGGACTACACTCCTTTATTGATCCACATTCCACAGGAAATGTTATGTGCTAGCATTAATTCCTTAAATAAACATCCAGACTTGAGTGCCTCAGCTGTCAGCTCCCATCTGGGAAACATTTTTTAACCTGGGGTTCCCAGGCTGGTCTGCACACAGAAAAAAGCCCACCTGGATCCTTGCAGATCCTTGCTGCAGATCTGCCCTTTACTGGCTCTTTGAAGGCTCCCATAACTTAGAAAACGCCTCTTCAAAGGCTCTGATCTCTGAAGGAAGTGCTGAGACTGCTTGCAAGGCTTGCTTTAAATGTGCTCAGCAAAGGTAGACAGAGATGACACAGGTGTTAAACATTTCTTACAATTTCCACATTTTGGGAGAGGTGATTTACTCATATTTTTTGCTCTGTTGAAAGTACACAGTGCAAATCAGGGACGAAAGAATCCCTGCTCTTACACAAGTCTCACACTGAATTGAGAGGATCTCAATCCAGGGAACTATGGCAGGAATCTCATACAGCCCAGTGCCCACTGCTCTGGCAGGTCTGCATATTGCTGCATACTGCAGCAGTCTGAGCTAGAGACAGCTATAGCAGCACAAAGGCACAGCAGAAATAGGTACTCCTTCCCCATACAGATTAGTCTGGGATTTACTTCTGTTCCAGCAGGCAATTAAAACTTAATGCAGGGAAAAGCAAATGCTATTTTGTTTTTAATGCAGCTAAAACATGGCAATGACTCATACTTGGCGCCCTTAATAATTTCTGTAAAGTGAAGAATGGTTGTGTGTCCATGCTGCTGTATTTATACATAGAGGTAAGTCAGGAAATTATACAACCCAAATATTATGCATAGCCTCTTCAGTGAGATGGACTCTGCTGGGATTTTAATTACAGAGCTGGCATTTTGCAGACAGACTGATGTTATATACCATAGGAAGGTAATTAGTTATCAGCTCTATTTGTGACTTTGCCAGACGGTGCTATTATTTCATCAATATGCAGCTTGCTTCTAGTACTAATCATGATCATGTTCTTAGTGCTTTCATAGGAGGAAAAAAGTCAGCACTGAGGGTCTGCATCCCAGAGTAGTTCTGGACTGATGGTAGGGACATGAAACAAACAGATTGTTGCAAGACATTTTCAAGATCAGTGTTGCACAAGCCCTTAAAGTTTTATGTATCTCATTAAAGTAATTGTTTAAAGGTTCAAACATTTATTCACAATTGAGCTGTCTAAAATGTTCCCAGTGAAACACTCTTTTGTTGATTGGTAAATTGGGTGCTGAAATTACTATTATTAGAAATGGGACAATAGATTCCTCAGGTTAAAAAAAAAAAAAAAGGAAAAAAAAAAAACCCCAAAAAACCAAATCCCCCCTCCCCCAAAACTCTGAAAAGTATGCCTTTTTAGTTTTGCCAAATAGGTCAGGTGTTTGCTTTCAAAATTTTAAATACCTTAAAGAAAAAAAAAAAAATCTGAATATTAAGGACAAAAATTCCAGTATGTTCCCCTAAAGTATGTAATAACAGACCCAGACCAAGTCAAATGGAAGTCTTACATGACATGAAACAATTTTAACTGCAGAGATAAAGACAATAGGTGAATTTTCTGCCAGCTGAGAAAGAACGGCTGAAATCCAAACACATTTAGTCCATTTGGGCTAGGAAGTGATGGTCAAGGAGAGCAAAAGCAGTTCTACTCTTGCAGGAAGGAATCCAAGTACAACATTCAGCAATGTCTCTTATTACCTGGAGGCAACCAGACATTTCCTGTCACCTCTGCACACACAATAATATCTATGATCTCCTATTGCACACACTCTGGAGTCAGATTAATACCATCATTTTTTGTTTGAATTGTATTACACCAAACTGTTATGCCAGTTCTCCTTCTATTTACTTTAGCTGACCAGTGGGTGATAAGTTACTGCAAAAATTTTCATTAAATCAGCCACATTTGATTAAATATTCATTATATGGAAAATGAAGGCTGAATTTGAAATCAGGGTCCCTGTGCTGGCCATGGAATTACAGCAAACCCTGACTCCGGAGTGCATCCAAATCCAGGGATGGTGACAGAGGTGCCTCAGGGAGAGAGCGCATGAGGCAACTTAGGAAAGAATAAGAAATGCCACGCAGGCCATGCATGCAATTACAGCCGCAGTAAATTCCTCAAACGGGTTTAATTCCACAGGTTAATTGGAGGGAAAAGACAAACTGGAAGGGAAAAGACTGAATCGGTAATGAAAGGATCACTGTAACATTGAAAAACAACTTAGTGAGACTCTGGCCTCTGAGTAACTGCTTGAAAAAATGCAGTAAAATTCTGGAGTGTCTGGAATACCATTGTCCATTTGGAAGAACACTAAAGCAGGGGTAAGAAGATCTGTGCAATATCAGTCTGTAGCTTTTGGTCTGTTTTCAAGCAGTTGTGAGTAAATTAGAAATAGGAACATCACAGGCTGCTGTGAGGATATTTTAAAATTGGAAGTTTTGTTATAATACTCTACTAGAATTTTGTGCAACTTCTATGGCATAGTGATACATCTTTTGGGAAATCTCTTGTTGATGGAGGTTTGTTATGATTATAATATGCAATTACTTTAAAAATCCCTAATACTGAAAACTGCACAGCTGTCAGTAATACCAAAGAATGCCAGAAACTTTCCTGAACTTATGATTCAATACACTTGCAATTTCTAACATTGAAGTTGCACTTAGAATTTCATTTGGAAACAACTTCTGCTAATGGAAAATTCAAGTGAGGATCCTGTTTTTACCTGCCTAGGAAGTTTCTGTAGGGTTCATTGCCTGCTTATAAGAATATGAACTCTGAAGTGGAAAAAGCTTTCAAGACATTAAATTATTCATAAGGATTTCCATTTCCTAGCCAGCACTAGTACTGCTACAAAACTGTAAGTGGATCCACAATTATTTGCAACCTAATCAGGCTGTAATTGCTAATGAGAAAATGTTAAATTTTGAAGTTATCCTGGCTCTACCATGCTCTGACAAGGCTCATGGACCCAAGCACAGCTTGAAGAGTACATTTCTAATTGGTGGCTTTGAAATGAAAACTTTCACACTTACCCTGACCTTATTTAATAGCTGCTCATTCTCCTTTATAATTACACAGTGAATTGGTAAAGAAGCAGAGGTTAGGAATCTCAGCCACTGCAGATTCACAGCATTTAATTCACACTGGCTCATCAGCTCTGCAGATGCCTAGTGCAGCCCTCAGGAATTTTTTACTTTCTGCAGCACATAAACAGAGTTCAGTATGGCCAATAAATATAAATTCTTCTGAAAGCCTGGTGAATGCAAAAAATAGTTTTTTTAAATCTATGTCTTAAGACAGTCAATATCTTTAGAAAAATATAGCTCTTTATGAAATGTGAAATTGATTGTTCTTCAAATTCATGCAAATCATGCATTTGGTTTACCTACCAGTCATTCCTAATACATCCCAGGAGCTCTGTAAATAAGAATATTGATTTTGATAACCTAGGGAGGTGGTGCAGTGAGAACTGACAAATCCATGGTATAGCTAAATGACTCCTACAACTCCTTAGGTGGGGAGTTGTTTATATGGCTACTTTCTCACGACAAATGCTGATATAAGTTTTACTAAACTACTAGCAACCATAATAATATATTTTTAGAATATTACGCATTACTTGGAGAGTAATAGGTAAAGCTGGAAGGAATTTTAGGGGGATATATAAAGTGCCAAAGCTGCATGATGTACACCCACTACAATTTCAATTATAAATATAAGAAAAAGAAATCTAGTGGGTAAAGTATAGAAAGGGAAGATTAGAAGAAAAAGTTCTTATTTCATACATGTAAGCAATTGCATTAGAAAATGCAGCTTTTAAATAAGAACCTTTCTATTTAAGGTACATTCACTTGTGGCAGTGACACAGGATGCTTCACTGCAGTGACAGGAAGAGTTTGCAAACTGATTTGCATGCAAGCTGTGAGCTGCTTTTGTAGCCTTGAAACTCATAATGTGTAACACTGATTTCCACAATGGGTTTCAAAGATATGGATGGCTTAATTACAACTTTAAATAAAGAAATTGCTTCATCATGTTGACAGGTAAAGGACCTGAAAAGCTGATTATGTACTGTAGCTGCAGCATGTCTTTGTGCTATCATGCTGTAACTTCCAGGTGTCTTAGTAAATTAGATCAGTAGTTTCATTCATGATGAAATAATTCTAACTCACCTTGCTTGTTGCTAAATTGCATCAAGAAAACATATCAGTTCAGTAACCCTTGCAGACTGCAGTTAGGCAGCACCCTGTGTTTCATTTATAACTGTAGAAATAGAAAGCTGCTCAGTTCTGCATTTTTACATAATTTTTCATCATGTGCTGAAACATATGCCTTTCAAGGCTTTGACATTGTCAAGAGACTACCCAGATGTTAAAGTAAATCCATGGAAAAACACCACCATACTTTATTCCTGAATTGCAGACATTCAGAAACTCCAGTTCCAAGGCTGGGATAAACAGTTCATGCACATGGACAAATTAATTTATATTTATTAATAATGCAACCTTTTTGTCTCCTAACCTGCCTTTGGATGGATAAAGACGTCTGTCCTACCTTTGTGAAATGCTTCCGACACCATCTGAAAGCCAACCTGCTTTTCTTTTAAGCTAAATTTCCTGAACGGGCCTCAGTAAATTGCCCAAGTAACGGATCTTGAACATTTCCAAAGCAGTTTGTGCACATGTTGTACAAATTCTAGCGCACAATTGATAAATCACAGAGAGTGTAAAAGAGAAATATTAGAAATAGCTGACAAATAAGAGCACAAATGTGACTGTTCACCTTCAAATCATAGTTTGATTGGGAATTTCCATTCTAGGCTTTAAATTTCTTGAGTTCCCAGAGTACTGTAAAATCAGGGCATTAAGAGACACTTTAATCCAGCTTGTTTAGATGTATTAATAATTCCAAATTAAGATTTTTCTAAGAAATTAAATTATTTTGAGGGCCTTCCCATAGGATGCTTTAAGAGTCTTATACTTTTTATTATTTCATGGTGCTATAAACAATTTTAAGTTTCTTTTATTCTATGCAGAGTTTCCTTCCTTTTCTTTTTCCTGCTTTGATCAAGGAATGGGTGTCTTAGGGTCTAAAGGATGTTTGCAACAGTTCTAATTTCCCTTGGGAATGACCATGACTACAATTGGGAAGAACAGTTGTCTGTGTATGACCCAAAGGACAGCATATAACAGAGATTATTTTCAGAAGGGTTGACCCAGCTCATTTAAATTCTTGGGAAGCTAGTAGCTGAGCATAAACAGGTGTGAAAATTCCACAGAAATGTAATAAAGCTGTAATAAAACAGGTAAAAAAATGCAAAATGTAGGACAGAAATATGCAGAAAAAATGTTCAAATAACTTCAAGCAAAAGTAAATAGAGAAATTATAAAATATGGAGCTTGGTTGCTCCTTGGTTGCTCCTTAAGATCATAGGAGTTTCACAGAAGCACAGAGCAGTCACTGCATTTCACACCAGGCTGTACTGCAGAAATCAGAAATACACAAACACACACCAGTTTGTAGGGCATACTTCAGAGAGGGCACAAAGGAACTTCTGTACATCATAAAGCAACTTGGACAGCGACTGTAACTAGGTTGTCAAGATTACGTTGTTGTCAGTGATAGAGCAGTTGCATAAAAGCTTATACTAAACAAACTTCTTTGAGTTAGAACCTCAAAGAATATTTTTGGCATTTATCAGAATATTTTGGCATTTAGGTGACTCATCCTTGGTACCAAAAACTGTTTTGAATCAAGACACTGAATAAATATTTGTCAAAATGGCATTTAAATATGAAAAGTGGCAATAAAGTGTGTCAGAATAGACAGGACTGTAATGGAAGGCACTTGAGGTGACAGGAATGCCACACAGACTTTTAAAGTCCTAGAATTATTTAATCTCTGTTGCAGAATTAGTGATTTATTTATTATTTCTCTCTTACTGGTTCTGTAGGCTAGCCCCTCACTGATTTGCATCTGCAGTTTTATTAAACGTGTATGTATAAAGCAGTGCAAGTCTGCATACCAGTTTCTAAAGTGTTGAAGAGCATAAGAAACTCTTTTGAGCTTCAAGTAATAAACAACTAAATTCCATCAAAAAAAAAAGAGAGAAAAGCAGACTTCAAAAAGACCATCATGTTGGAAAGGATGGGACTGCCAAGCATGAGGGCTTTTACCTAGAGAAGAAATTTGATGCACAGAGATGATGGAAACTTGCAGCATCATGTCTCTCTGTGTACCTTTACACTTCCGGGACTGAGATTATTGCATACTTTCCACAAAGTTTTTTCTCTCCCTGAATCTCTCAAGAGGGAGCCCACTCACAGCTTTCATTATATGAAGGGTGCTCTCCTCAAAACTGAATGCACACAAATAACAATTCTAAACATTGTCTAATAATCCAGCCATAAATCCTGTTATTTGACGGAAAAATCCAATTTAACTATATATATATATATATATATTTTTTTTTTTTTTTTAATTTTTTTTTAAGGAGTCCATATACCAAATAAATTTCACTTTACCTTCTTATCATGTTACACAAATTCCTTCAAAAGTCAGTTCCTGCTCTACCATGTCCTTGAGCGGGTGCTGTTTTTTAAAAGGAGCTGGGAGTGAAGTGCTTTACTGGGCAGGACTGCTTCCCCTGGTGTGAGTGTGGCCACTAAAGCAGTGAAGTGCAAACCAAGGCCTTGCCTTGATCCTTCAGCAGCTCTCCCACAGAGACAAAAGGCACCACATTTAAATTGAGCAAAACAATCTCCTGTAGTTCCTGTTAGAAAAGGAATTGTTTTCAGGGATTTTCACAATGAAAAGCACTGCAGGTTAATTCTGGATTATTCAAAGCAATTTATCTCATATTAGTAAAGAAACAGTAATTTTCTGCATTTTTATCTGGTTTTTGCTGACTTAGAATGACTCCACATCATGCACTGCATTCTCTGTTTTCAATGAGATAAACATAAATTTTGCCCGTGGGGTGAAGACTATTTGCAGAATGATAACATCCTAAAAATAATGTTGCACTGTGAATAAAGTACATTAAAATTTTTCTCTGGCTCATATACCTTCTCCCACTAAAAGAAGAGTTGCTATCATATTGATTTAGTAGAAGGAAAAATAGCTTTTGGCTTGACTCTCCTCATATTTGTATGAAAAATGTTCTGAACAGAGTGTGAAATACACCATCCTATTTAATGTCATGTATTCCACTGTCACCAAAGGCTTGTTTTATCATTCAAACTACAATTTTGGTTTGATTCACAGCTTTTTATGAAAGTTAAATAAACAGTTTTAATATTTTTAATGTTATTGTTAGATGGCCCAAACGCATATTTGGCTGCCTAAATAATTCACCTAATATCACACTAATGTTCGTCTCCATCTGAGATAATTAGATGATAATATAGATGCTTTTTACTGACATTGGTAACAAAAGTTTTTGTAATAAGTTCTTGGGTTTAAAAAGTGTCTAATGCTTAAAGTATGAGAAAATAAATTATATAAATGTTGACAAATACATAATTATATTTCATTTAAAATTTTGAACAGTAAACTCAGAAAAAATGTCATGATTCTGAAACAAAGGAAACACCTGGGTTTACAAGGAAGTGGGAGTAAGTAAAAGGAAGGAACCTCCTCTACTTGAGCATCTATTGCAGTTATTGCCCTGCAGTTATTACACACCTGACACTGATTTTCTTTAACATTGCTCTTTCCACACCTTTTCTTCCAGATTACTGCTAATGGATTCTCTCACAACTAAGACACTGTATTTGCAAGAGGATGAAAGTGGGGAAAATCTCAAACTATCCACATTTATTTTTTCCCATGTTTCTTAAAAATAATAAGGACACCCTTAGTAAAAAGTTTTATACCTCTGATTATCAGCACCTTTTGCAGAGGTCCTGTGTCAGCACATCACTGGTAAAGGCACATCTGCCCAGGGCTGTGGCACTCTCAGGTCATGGATCAGTGTAGTAAGTTAAAAATTCACTTAGCAAAGGCCATTAATGGACTAATAGGGCCAAATAAAGATAAAGCCATACTAGAAATAAATATTTGGTTTTATGAACTGACTTAAAGACACAGTCTTCCCAGAGCAAATCTGACAGACTCTGTCATGTAGAGGTTAAGACACTTATGCAAGGCTGTCATGGTGTCAAGAGGCTCCAGATGCACTGCTCAGGTGCAGCTGTATCAAATGCTCCATGCATCCCTCCTGTATTCAGACAAGGACGGAGCCTGAAGCTAAGGTGTGTGCCATACTCACCTTCCACAGAAACGAGAGCTAGAAAATTAAAGTCAACCTGGAATGACAATAAGCTCCCATTCATTCTTGGTCAGTAGCCTGAAAGAATGAGGAGTCTTGTGGAATAGAAAGAGCCCAGAGCAGTTGGTTTCATAAATTTTACTGTTCCACAGTGAGAGTGATAAATGATTTCACCAGTTCAAGCTTCACCATCTTCCAAGGTCACTGTATTCATCTCAGCAAAAACAATCTCTGGATTGTTGCACTCGTAAAGTGAGCTCAGCAATAAAATGCTCTGCCACATTTTCCTCTGCTCTGGCTCTTCTTGGGACCAAGGCCCAGGGGATCTTGCAGAGTAATTTCTGCCTGTCCTGTCTGCAAAGCTCTGTCCCACAGGGCAGGTGGGGGAACAGGGACAACAGCTGGGCACAGCTCCATTCCTAGGGTTTTCTTAAGAAAATAAAAACAACAGGGAATTGGAGGGTTTACCACTACAGAATGAACTGTTCTGGAGGTGAGATTTCCAGAGGCATGTCAGTGTCTCAATATGCAAATAATCAATGTAATCTACTGCTGAAAGTCTAGCCCAGTTCTTTTCACATTTTTTATGATGAAGTTTTAAAATATCCTGTGCTTTCTAAGACAGACCACTCTGGGTATACAGTTAGAAGAAGGCATTATTTTACTACATTATAGTGACGATTTCTCACTGCCTTGTCTTCAAAAGCATGCAAGTTTCTTTCTGGCCTATCATTCACATATGCTTTATTTTCAGTTTCTTTTAATTTACTCTACCATAAAGGCCAGATGGAGCATGAGGAAGAGATAAAGCATCAATTTTTATGAGATCCCTTCATGACAAAACTTACAACAGTATCACCATGACAATATAAATTTATCTTCATGGAAGTCTGGGCACACAATCCATAATAAACTTTATTTATACTTTAATCTTTCTTTTTCAACAAACAACAGCTGAAAATATACAGTGGAAATCAGTTGACAGCAGCCAAATGAAATGAAATTAATCAAGTGACCTAAAAAAATATTTCTGTCTCTAGTTTCCATCATTTAGGAGTTTTCAGTAGTAATTAGGAAGGTTCATGACCAAGATACAAGAGTCGCACACAAATTTCATTTATTGAGAGGACACTGATTCTCTCTTGTAAGGACACAGAAGTTGACTGCACTCAATTTTCAAAATCAAAATACTTCCCAAAAGCTTTGCATTAACATTAATTTAGATGCCTAGTACAGAGTTTAGAAATGCAAGTCCATCTTCAGCACTCAAAACAGCCTTATCTGAAGTGATATCTGTTATTCCTGACTTGCAGTCTTCAATCTGATTTAATTTCAATTTGAGACACTGTAAGATTTCGTATTGAATATAACATAAACTGATTCCAGACTGGTTAGTGTAAATGCAAAGCGAGTGTTATGAGCACCACAGGCTTCCTTACCACACTCATCTGATAAACATGAGGAGATTTCATTTTTATATGCATTTAGAAGGTGAATTAGAAAAGTAAGCATTCCTATAGCTACTTCTTCAACAGCATAGTTTGGACTCAAAGATAAGAAACTTGCCTTGAAAAAATAGTACTTTTCTGCAGTCTGTCTTCTTTCATTCAAATGATTCTTATCCTGCCTAGAATTATTATATCTAAAAAAGGCAACTCTTATCTCTTTAATAATAATTTTCTTGCAATATAATCTTAATAATAAGGGGAAATTACATACAGCACAGAAGATTAAAGGAAAGGTCTGCAGATTGGATTTACAATATAATAGAAGTGTCTTTACTTTACACTTTTACACTAGAAGTGCTTATGTGTCAGCATGCTCTTTACTGAAAAGCTTTCCATCCCACCAATTTTGCTGATAAAGCAGATTTTTTTAAAATTATAAATTGAAAACTTCTAGAGAACTCTATGCACTACCATTTCTCTCTCTCCACTGCCAAAGGATAGAAACCTCTACTTACCCTTTAAAGTGGCTCAATTAAAAAAAAAAAAAAAATACTAGTGCATAAAATGACTCAACAAAGTTAACTCATTTCTCTCTTTTTATGTGGATCCTAATTAGAGTTGTAACAGCTGCAAGTTGCAGTGTAATTGCAAGAGATTTCAGACAGACTCCAGGCAGACTCTGGACAGCTGCTCTGGGATCTGGGTGGTTCCCTGTGCTGTCTAGAGGGAGTGAGGACGAGGGGGGTCCCGGGTGACCTTGGCAGCACAAGGAGGTACCTGGTCAAGCTTCCAGTGAAACTCAGCGGGGCGGAAGGTGTCGGCATGGTCAAAGTCCTTGCGCAGCAGGAACACGAGGCGGCAGTTGTGCACATACAGCGCATAGTGATGCCGGTTCATCTCTGTGGGAGACATACACAGCCTGTGGTATCTTGCAGCCTTACACACTGACAGCACCCAGCCAAATTAGAGAAACCCCAAGGAGCTTTCTCATGGATCATTATGGCTCTTCTTTAATTATGCCATATCAGCTTTTTTCAGCTTTGTTCAGCTTTGTTTGGAATCATCCTGTCCCAGCTAATAAATCAAATCCAAATGCATATTTCATCTAACTAGTTTCAGTGAAGAATTGGAACAGTTTTTCCCAATCTAAATAATTTTAAAAAAACCAAACCATAATTTAGTTATCAATCAATTACTTTGAAATCTCTAGTTGGGTTATCCCAGCTGTGTTTGACGTTTAGGTAGTCATCAGGCTTCTCAATAAGCTCTCAAGTCAGCAATGTTTGGAGTGCCACTATCTGAGATTAGTTTTTTCTCAGACCAAATTAAATGAGGAGGGATGGTAACACTCGACTGCTATTGATATTCCCTTTGCATAAGGGAATATGCGCATTTCTTTTCATACACAAACTCACCTGTTTTGTCAGAGTTGCAGAGAATAGTCTCTTTCTCAGCTCTTAATCCAGGACTAGGTCCATGTTTCATCCATAGAGTGATGGTGAATTGATCAGTTAAATTTTTTGGGACTATTCCATCTGGGATTTTTGCTCCTTGCTTTCCATCAAATTTAAAAATGATATCATTGCTATCCATGAGGAGCCCAGCTGTCCAGTTGGTTGTTGAACTGGGAGATGGTAACAGGTCAATGGCACCTGAGGAAGCTCCTGCAAATCACATATCATGAATAACACAATGAGAGATGAATGAAAAAGCTGTGAAAATTAATTGAATATGGGCCAGGGCTCTGATTCACATTCTTTAGACTTATTTTACTACCCAAATGATCCTACCGGCCTCTATGACAAATCACCAAAACATTATAAAATACCCACCATGGTAAACAAGCAAGAGTTTTCTAGATTAAATGTACTACACAGAAAACTACAGAAAATAATGTAAAGTTATCTTTCTCAGAAATGTCCAGTATTTTCTGAAATTCATTAATGATATTTGTTCAGTTATTTCAAGATCTGCTAAGAGTCAAAACAAATTTTCTGCATTTATCTTCCCTCCCTGACAGCATGAAGGTATGTGGGGATGTGTGCTGCAAAATACAGCACAGTAGAGATGAATGCAGGACAGACCCCACAGTATCCAGCAGCCAGCCGTGGATATCCCCAGTAATGCTGGGAGGAATGCCCATTCACAGGGGGGATTCACCTTAACCAGATAATATCGCTCCAGTGCTGGTTTTTGATACATATTTGATGGTTGGAGCTCCATGTGTTCTTTAATGATAGACTGAAATGGAAAATACCATGGTGCCAAGATCTGATAAAATAGCAGTTCTTCACAGTCCTGGGTTCACTTACAGCTTAACAATTGCCAGGCACTATAAAAACCAGGCAAGGAGCTACCCAGAGATTGAAATGATAATATTTTTGGATATAGTTGCTGTCAGTATTTGATTTCAAGGTAATTATTTCATACTTTAGGTCTTATTGTCAGTGATCTTCACTGAGTCACTGTGCCATTTGCAGTTCAGGTCTGTAACAGCACAAAGCAATGTTCTTTAGGCTGCCAATACAGCTTCTTAAAGGAAACAAAAGTATTTGACTTTAGCTATAATGTACTTATTTTGATTAAAATTCTAGTATTTTATGAAATCAAGCCTTGCTCATCCTCTCAGATTTAATGTCATTATCACTATTAAGAAACATATTGGAACAGATGGATTTTCATCTGATCTTCAAGAACTCAGGCAGTAGGATAAAGACAGAGAACTGAAGTCATTATTGTTTCTGTGACCTTAAGTAAGCAATTCTGAAGTTGAAAACATTCAGATTTTATGACAGTGCTACTACTCCTATTCACCTTTACCTCCTGTTTTCCATCTCCACTGATAACTGATAATTGCAACTGCCAACTATTTTCCCCTGGAAATTGCTTCTCTATTTTTAATAATTTAGTAACACTGGATGAAATTTTTCATTTACAAAAATTATTTCCTAAAGGTTAGTGAATTGATCTTAACATATATGCAGTACTGCTGGGTGGTTATCAGAGCAAAGGCAAATCCAACAGGAGAGCACTCCAAACTAAAATCCACACATTTAAATGGAAAAAAAATTGCACAATTGCTACTGTAGCTCAAAGAGAAGCCAGGCAAAGTGACAGAGAAGATGAGAATTAATGTCCACACCATCAGGGCCTCAGAGGAGGACTCTAAAAACAGGACATTAGAGCAGTCTGATATCTGATCTCAAAAGATGAAAGGGTTATTGTGTGGCTATTGCTTTGCCAGGTACAGAATCCTAAAGTCTAAAAAAAAATACAGCAGTATCTTCAAGTATTTAACCTGCTTTTCAAAACTGACTTCTTCATTTTACACAAAATTATCAAAAAGCACAAAAATGGAGGAAAAAATTAGGAAATATTTCTTCACCAGGTCAGCTCTTATCTGAAGTTCACGTTTCCTAAATGTTTTTGCTCAAATGATTGTCCAGAATATTCTTTTACTTTTTGTTTATTTTTCCTCTAGCACAACACTGAACAGCAGAAAAGAAAGCTGAGTGAGGAGGACTGAAACACAACACAGAGATTCAATTCCCTTCAGATTCTATGCTCTTCCTGTGATGGCAAATCTACACCGGAAATCTCACTGCACTGTCACACCAATATTTGTAAATGAGGGAAGAAAGAAGAAGAAGGAGATGGAATGAGGATGAAGAAAAAAATCAAGAAGGGAATAGGAGAAGGAGGGAAAAAAATAAAAGAAGGCAGGGAGAAAGTATGAAATAGACTGAAAACAAATGGAAAAGAAGCATGGAGCAGCTGTCAAATATCACCACTCTCTCCATTTTTATTGTTATAATCCAAAGTGAGCCAGCTGAACTAGATCCTGTTGTTGTATGCTTATAGATCACAAGGAACTGGTGCCTTGTCTGCAAATACATTATTATGTCAACTGAAATCTATATTCATACCACATAATTTCTGCAGAGATTTTTCAGAGTAGGTTTCACGATCACAGCCTTTTCCGATGTAATTGGTCTGCAGCTCAATTGTGGTGTAGATTGAAGACACTGGTCCATCACACGTTTCTAGGTGGATGCGGGGAAACAAGGGTATGCTGCCAGAGCCAGGCCTGTATTCAATCTGTTTGTTCCAGTCTGGAAAAACAAACAAATGAAAAACAAGATCCAATGGTGAGTAAAAAAGAGAAGGGAGTTATATAATTTCAAATGACATATTGTTCTCAAAGGTCACTAAGGCAAAAATAAGAGTTTCTGAACTTTGCATCAGTAAGCTACTGTCCTAAAAAAATTGGATTTTGGCCCTGTTTTTCTAAGAGTGTCAGGCTCACTTAAGTAACACCACTGCTGGTTGAGCCACACAAGCAGGGGCTACACACATCTCCTGACAAGAAGTGCTAATTGGTGTCAGTCTGGAGCTGCAGTGCCCACATTTCTGTGACAGACTACAAGCTGACTCTGCAGGGAAGAGGTATTTGCTGCACCCAATTTGGTCAGATTTCACAGCATTGTGATAAGAACAAATACCTCCAAGGACCCCACTACACATGTCAGTCTAATATAACACCTCTGTAGTACCACTTCTTGTCTTTTAACATCTTCCTAATTTTGTGAAGCACTAATGACAGGAAGTTGCAGCTGAAAGAATGACTCGTGCTTCCAGCCAGATCTGACTAATCCATGCTCATGCAAATGCCTCACAGCCCACAACATTTAAACAATCCCCTGCCTCATGCAGCCACCTGTTTGTGCCACACATGCCCCTGTGCTGCTCAACCGAAGCATTTAATGTTTGAAATCAAATTAATTATGTTGTTTGCAACATGCTTCAGAGAAAACCCAAACAAGCAGCAGTAATTACAAACATGTACTTTTGCTGTCTTTACAGCTCATATTTTCATCAAGTCACAGAATGGCTGCAGTTAAAATGGAACCTCAAAGCTCACTTAATCCACCTCCCTGACATCGGTAGGGACACTTGCCACTAAACAAGGTTGCTAAAAGTCCTATCCAACCTAATCTCAGATGACATGAGGGATAGGGCAACCACAGCTTCTCTGGGCAATTTGTGCTGTGCCTCAGCATCTTTATAGGGAAAAACATTTCTTCCATATATCCAATCTAAATCCAACTTAAAGCTGTTGTCTTTTGTCCTGTCACTACAGGCATCACTAAAATCTGAATGTAGGTATTTTCTAGATGTGTTCAGATACATAATCACACCTGAACTGTCCAGGCTGCATTTAGATAAGCTAAACCAAACCAACACAGTTCCTCCTTTGACACAACATAAGTCCTGCTACAACATCACGTTACACTGCAAAATTAGGAAAGTAAATGCTGTCAGGGTAGAAGACTGATACCAGGGGGGAAGTCTGAATAAAACTAGCACTGTCTAGCCCTGCAGCTTCTGTTTGGATTTTGTAATTCAACATGCTTTTGCTTGCCACTTGTGGCATAAAGTTGCAGGACAGCCCCAGCTGGGTTATCCCTACAATACATTAGAGTGCAAATATCACCGTATCAAGTTTGTGGTCCAAGTTTCATTAATTACAAAGCAGCTATGTAAACATGAATCTTGATTGCTGAGATACTCAAACTATCCCAAGATCAAAATGGATCAAACTTCAGTGACAGTTTGAGCATTTAAAAGTCCCAATGCACTAAACAAATTTTCCTTTTTACAGATGGATAATGTAAAGACTTCCCTTGATCTCTAAACTCAAGGTTTTCAACACTATCTTTGGGATGCATGTTTTATGTTTTAATTAAGTTCTAATGCTAGATCATACTAAGAAAGATTTAATCTGATTTTTTTCCTTGAAGGAGATCATGCAGAGGAGATCATGCCTCCTACATGTGTGTGGCCACAAAATTTGACTCCATTTCATGGTGTTAAAAATGATAGCGATGTAATTACAGATAATTGTAACACAATGAAATGCAAGACTTCTCTCCTGTTGCACTGAAGATGTGGCAGTTAAATGTAGGATAAAATTTATGTGGTACTGTGAGTCTCTGCAGCATTGTTACATAATTGCTGGAGCACAAGGTTTGAGCCAGAGCAGTGTAATTGGCATCTCTTCTGTTTCCTCTGCAGCATCGTCACATCTGTGCTGTTTATTTAGGGTAGAGACTTGGATAAAGGTTATTCTGGTCCCTTTTTTATGTGAAATAAGATGAGTGATGTCTAAGGAAATGATAATCAGGTCTGACTCAGTTAAAGGGTTTCCCCAGCAAAGAGAAAACTCAAACTAATTGTCTTGGTTTTAAAAGACAAAGCTGTTTGCTAAGGAAGACAGAAGCCTCCCTTGGAACGGAAAATGAAACCCCCTCCCTCCTAATTATAATTTTGAAATTAGGAGGCTCCCAGGCAAAGATAGGGGATAGGAATAACTAGCAAGGGGGAGAAAACTGAACAAACTATCACTTAATAGAAATATTAAAATAAAATGTAGTAGTACAATACAAATACTGACAGAGTCAGGATACAACCTGACACCCTGTTGGTCAGGGTAGCAGTCCAATTAAAGGGTGGCTGCAGTCCTCGTGCAGTGGCAGATGTGATTCTGTTGAAGCAGTAATCCTCTAGAAGGGTGCAGTTCTCCAAAGATCCAGGGGTGGTGTAGAAAGGCCTGCCCTTGCTCTGGGAATCCAGTGGAAAGAGAGGTACTAATGGTGTCCTGATCCCACTTTTTATACAGTTGGAAATGCCTGTCTCCTCCCCCTGGGTGGAGCATTTCACAATGGGATGGTGTCATTTTATCAGTCACTCAATGGCCCATGAAACAGAAGATATCTTCCTGGACAAGGGTGAGTGGTGGAAGAGATAAGAAGACTGCTCCTCCTGGGCTCAACAGATGGTGACAGAATACACACCCCCATCACATCCTGCATGACAATCTAAGCAATAATGGCCCATTAACAGAATAGAAGGATGGGTATTGGAGAAGACAAAGAACACTGCCCCTCTAGGTTCAACAGACAGTGGTGATAGTATACACACACTTGGCCACATTCTGCATGGCAACCCATGACACTAATGTCCAAAGCTTTGCTGGTTTGCTAAGAGATTTAAGTGCACAACTCAAAGCATAAACAAATATTCATAAATACCTTTTCCTTGTGCAGCATGTTGGCAGTTTTTAAAAGATTAATAAAAAAAAGAGACAGAAATTTGTGCTTAGTACAGGATAGTGGAAAATCTCCTGTTGCAGGAGCTGGTGAACCCAATAGAGTAATTATTGTGTCTGACCTACTGACACTGAATATTCCATCAATTTTCCAGATCTAATGGTGCTTAATTATGTGAAATAAACATGTAAGAATTTAAAACCATGAAACAGCATGGGTTTGTTGTGAGATTGCATTTGAATAATGTATTTCTCACAGAGTAAGAGCCCCAAGGGCACCAAAAAGCCATTTGCCCTCCATGGGCCTGGAGTTTTGTTTAAGCTCAGGCCTGACAGTCTGGGCTGTGGGTGCTGGCCTGGCTCAGCCACAGCATCTCTGGATCCAGGAGCCAGCTCTGGCTTGACAAAGCCTCAGCACTTTGGACCTGCCCAGTGACCTGATCCCAACTCTCATCCATGGTCTCCTCCTGGGACCTGCATCCTCACCGGGAAGGGAGATCTGGCATCTTGGCTGAGCCATGGCCCCTTTTCTGGTTCTGCCCTGCTCCCCTCAGCATGGTCAGGTATTGGCCCTGGGTAGTGGATGCACATACATCACCCCACCCTGCCAGGTCTGTCATTACAATTGGCTCTCTGCTTGTTTTCCTTTAGGAAATAACCTTCTTGCCAGGTTTGGGTTGGTCACAGTCTTCTAACGTCTCTGCTGGAGAGGCTGCAATGTGCTTCACAGATTCTCAAAGACAGACTGTGAAACACTCAATGGAGTAGTTACCCAAATCAATGAATTGCATGTCAACTTGTATGGAAATTATTCAAATTTTAAGCCCAAGGTCTAAGAATATGTGGAACTTTTTACATGCAGAGAAAAGAAAAATTGTAAGGAAAAGCTTCAAACCTAACTGGATATTCCATAGTGCTTTAACTTTTGGAAGAAACATTAATGGAATGATGCTGTCAGCTGCATCTCAGAGAAAAGAAACTTCTCAACGAAATTATAATTGCCCCAGTAAAGCTCAGGAGGATCTTGCAGTGAAAATTCAAAAAATAAAAGGCTGTTCTTGTAGTTGCAAATGCAGAAATATAAACAAAGAAGTTATCTTCCACCGAGTTATATGGAAATAAAAATCTAGTTAAATAGGTCTAAAATGAATGGGGGTTTTGTATGACTTAAGATGGAAAAGACTGTCTTCAGTATTTCAGACCTCACAGATAAGCAGAACAGCCAGCGGAGAGGGCAATAATGGGTTACTCTGCAAATGTGAAGTTCACAGTACATAGGGAACTAACTGGTAATGATCCCTCTGAGTCTGCCTTGGGAGTGTTATTTGCTATTTGCATTTGCAGTCTTGGAAAAAGTGCAGGACTGTGTAAGTTACTGCTACCAGTGAAGGGAAAGGAAGGTAATGGCACACTAGAAGTAAATCCAGAAAGAGGATATCCTAAACACAGAAAAATATGACCTTGAGAACTGGTGCTACAGAAATAATGCTTAGTAATGACAAAAAGTGCTCAGGAACTTCAGCAAACTGCTGAGAAATCAACAAAAAATGACAAATGGAAAAAGAGCTGATTCCATTAAGATAAGAATGGCATATCCAAGGGCCAGCAGTCTGATATGGCCAGGCAAAAGCAAGGCAGTCTTGGAATAGATAAAGCTTTGTTTTCACTAAGAGGCATTGGTAAAAAGAAACATGAAAGGGCCTGTAGTGCTCAGGGAATATGGATTTAGCTATAATGTAGACACAGAACTTACTAAAGAGAGCATATCTGAAAAGTTATACCTGGACCAGGTATGACTACTTTCTCTGAATATGTCTGCTAGTCAAAGCAAAGTAAAAACAAAGTAGATAGAAGTAAAAAACAAGTATGAACTTAAATAAATTTTAAGCTTAAAACTTGGTAGTACTCAGGGGTTCAGTTAATTTTCAAATGTCTGGAGTGGTTGTTTAGAGTAGGTATTTTACTAAAATGGCGCCATTCAAGTTAACAGCTGAATGTGAAGTATTTAATCCTGATTACCTGTGTGGAATTGTGTGGCTAATGCATGCACAGCAGTGCCAAGCCTAGACTGGCATAAAGACTCCCTGCTTCACAACAAATTTCATTTATAAAAATATGGTGAGTATCTTGCAGCTAAGACAACACGAGGATGGTGTTTTGAGCTGCTAGGTGTGTGCACAAGAGTAATACAAATTGATTTATGTTTAGTGCAGAAAATACTTGGCCCTTTAAAATTGTTCCAGAAGACTAGAATATTATCCTCATCATCAAGGTTTCTGCACTTGACCAGCCTCCTCCAAATAATCAACTGCCTTAGTAATCATATTCCTCCTTGTTAAAAGCATTGGCAGAATGAAAGCAAATTTGGTTTTTGTTTTCTTCAGTAATTGGATCTTACTAGAAAGCCCCCATGAAAACCATTCTGAAATCACTCAGCAGCTACTGCAAAGAGCATCTTTGAGGAATGTTGACTCAGAAGTGATGCGAGATCATTCCTCTACTGAAATGGAAGGTCCTGCCTTCCTCTGTACAAAAGCATTTTCATTCAGCAGGGAGAGCAAGCTGATCTGACTGCACAGGCCTCTAAATGACTATTCAACCTTAAAGAGGTGGTAGGAATGTGCCTTTAGGTTGCAGTAAAGGCCCAGGTCACCTTTGTGAGCCCTACATGCCTGAGAAAATAAATGATATGAACTATCTTTGATACATTAGCCACTTTTATAAAATATTTTTATAATCTATCAGGTGAATTCTTAAAAAGAAGCTTTTATTTCAAAACTATTTTAAAGCCAACACTATTTACAAGTAATTGAATTTTTCAGGACTGTCTAAGATGAATTTTTAAAGAACTTCAACCTTATTCTCTTTTGTGGGTAGTTTGGTCTGGATGCATATGGGTTCACAGACCTTGGAAGATAAAGGCAAGAAATCTTTTCAGATTGGTAAAATACTTGTGGCTGGATGCTGTGAAATTCTGTTTTCTATAGAGTCCTAACTATTCAACTGCAGGTTAGTCACCATTGCCTATGCAAGATCATATGAAATTTGGTGTGTAAAACATCTCCTTTCATGAGGACAAACAATGTGACTTTTGAGTTTTCGACTGTTGTCTTTGCTCCACACACCTCTCCCCAGGAAGTACAGTCAGCCTTCCCGGTTGTGAGCTCTCTGAGAGTATTCAGTTGGTTGCTTTAGAGAAGTTTTTTTCTTCTAATAACTATTTTCTGTCTGAAATCAATTATTTAAGGAGCAATCTCACGTGTGATTTAACTGTGAGTAATTGAGCAGACCTCTGACAGTCTCAAAACATATTTTTCAAGTTTTTGAGTCTGTGATTCTGCCATTCATTTTAATTTTTAAGGCTAAACTCTTTTTCTCCCCACACAGTACATTGCTCACCAGAGACCTTGTTACAGGAATAATTGTTTTCAATATTCTGCCATCTTGTATCTTTCAGTGCATTGGGTTATTTTCAATTTCCATTTTTTTATCCCACTATGGGGNAGTGTAAACTGTTCCTGAAAGTAACAGAAATGTGACAATAGATTACAATACCATAATTGAGCTAAAGGAAACTTGGGCTAGACTGCAGGATTTTGTCTTACTTCACCTCATGGTATTTATTGAAAATAACTTATGGATATTTAGTACTGGCATGCCACAAGTCTGTCCACCCTGCTTTAAATAAGGGAGATGTAACTTTACAGAAATCAGTATTTGTGACATTAAATCAACTTCAGTGAAAGGAACCCTACTGAAAGTGAATGCCCAGGATGAAGTGTAGTGTGAGTTTTGTGTCCACAGAACTAAACCAGTCAGTGCCCTGTAGGGAGGAACAGAACTTGGGGAAGGTGTTGAAGACAGCATGTTTTTGCCTGGGACAGAAACCCCATAATTAGGTTTTAAAATGTTTTAAGCCCAAAATCAAAGTGTCTTTGACTGCAGATTGAGCCACTATGATGTCAGAAGTACTGTCATCATCCAGATTTTCTTGGTAATGTAGTCCTTTACCTACCTGGCAGGACATGGTCACTCTGCTGTTTGGAAATCATGGACATGAAAACACAGCTGGCATGAAGAGATTTTGTAGCAAAGCTCTAGAAGTCACTTGACAAAACTCACTAATGAGAATTTCCAATTAAAGTAACTAATTATAAATTAATTCAGCTCATTGATTTACATATTTAGCTTGCTCAGGGTACAAATAACACTCCAGAGTAGACTGCTCAGAAATTTGATGTCAGCTTGGGTCAAGTTTGTTTCTAAAGTAGCCTCTGAATAGAAGGAAGGCTTTTTGGCTGAAAATGTCTGTGTGGGGATCTGGCCGCTGGCATATTAATGCCCATCATCAGAGAGCAGGGAAACAGCTCTTGCATTTAATGAAGACTTCAATGCTGTTAGTCCAAAGGAATATTGATTAAAGGAAAGCACCTTGGCTTGTAGAGTCTCTTTTGGTCTGCCACACATCAGTCATGTACTGCTGGCCTCAAGAAACACAAATAATTTTGAGTTCTTTTACATAAGCCTTTTCTTCCCTGTCCCAGTGCTGCACAATGGAGGTTATCTGAAGGGCATCTACATTGAAATCTGCTGCACTAAAATTTTTAATTCTGAATTTGCACTAGACCACTCCAATCTCTATTCATGGTAGTTACATAAACAAGGGCACAATATTTCAAATTACAAAAGCCATTAAGTTTTAGGAACTAAGTGCCAATGCCATAAATAGAAAATACAGGTATTTATTTGTTCAGGATAACACTGAAGAACAAGAAAAAAAATCACATATTTTAGCAACATCTTTATTATAACTAAAGACTTAGAATATTTCACTTTTCTGTCAAAAACCTCCCATTATTTTACTTCCTGTAATCATCCGATCTTTACAAAGAGAGCATTATTTCAAAGAAGATGGAGAAAACCTGTTGGCTGCCCCTTTGTGGGGCAGTCAGAGAGAAACAGAAACAGAGAAGAAAGAACACTATAAATATCTTCTATTTCTAGTATCCAGATTTCTTCTTTAACTACAAGAAATGCTCTTGGAAAGTTTTGCTTCTTTGATTTTTTTTTTAATTCCCTAGAAACAGGTGATTTTTATAGGTACTGTCTCAAACTGGCAAACAACATCACCTACACGATTTTCTCCACTTTTAAAAATAAATAGACATAAAAAAAATCTCATTAAGAGAAATGCATACATTTCTGGAAGTATTATGTTGCAGCTCATTTTCAAATTACAATTAATTAATTAATTAATTAATTATTAAGGAATTAACCCCTATCTACCCAGTTTTTTACTTAAAGACCTTCAACCCTAAGTAGGAGACATCCCCTTGGACTTTGTGCTCCTTGACCTGCAGACGTGCCAGGAAGGCGTTTGACAGATGGAAAGGTACAAATAGAATGAACAAAGCATCAAAAAAACACCCAAACCCCAATCCAAACCTGTTTGAAGTTGTTCCTTTTCCTTTAATTTGCTATCTGGTGTCTAAAAAAACCTGATGGAATCATTAACAACCATAATAGCCACATGAATTGTGAAATAGTACTGGCCAATAGAAATACACCATTACCACCTTTGCAAAACTTATTCAACCAATAAAATACCTACATTTAAAAGAAAAAAATAGAATTTTAAAAATATTCATTAATCATACCCATTTTAATACAAATCCCAAGCTAATTTCAGGGTACTTCATTTATCTGAGATAACTCCATGAAAAAGTAACAGAACATTTGTCCAGTGGAAAGAGACCATAATTAATTTTATAGAAGAAATAATTCGAACAGTAAGATCAATTAGAAAATGTGGAAATAGTTCATAGGTATTAGGTTTTTTTCAACAAAAATGCTCTTCAAAGTACTTGGGTACTAGTACATCCCAAAAAACTGAAACGTAGCTCTGCTCCAAGTGAGGGCTATGGAAATGGGATCCTGCTATTGCAAACATTTCATTACTAGCTCCTCTAGACCTAGTCAGAACCTCTAGAACAGAGGTTCTCATTTTAGAAATAAACCATTTTTTTTCTTCTAAATGTCAACTTGCAAATTTACCTTTAAGTACAACAGCCTAACTGATTTTTTCTTTCTCAATCATTGTTTAAAAATTACAGTTATGAAGGTCAAGTTAGTCCTGAGTGACACCTGCATAAGGTGGTCACATCCAATTGGCTTGTCTGTCATTCAGCCCTCATTTCCATCTTAATTCATAATAATGTGGCATATCTATCTTCTTGTCAGCTGGGGTTTTCTCCATTTCAGACAGGAATCCTTACTGCCTTTTTAGAAAATCAAATTGATTCCCACTGAAATGTCTCAGTATTAAGACAGGAATCAGCTTTAAAGATGTTTTTCACTCCTAGTGAGGGTGCTTTGGCTCCTGCAAGCCAGTCCTGAACCTGGAACAAGATAACCTGAATAACTCTAGCTTACATGGCAAAAGTACCATGCCAAAGTGGCTTCAAAAATGTTCTTTTAAGGAATAGTAGGACAATGGCAAATCAGCAGCACTTTTTTCAACCTTCCAGAATATTCAGGCTGACTCATAAGATAACTTATTAGAGTAGAAATTTATCTTACTTATTTTTGGTTGGTCTGCTCTTTGTTTTGCCTAGAAAATAAGTAAATTGAAGCAAACATGGGATTATCATCCACTTTGTTAGCAGGCGCGGAATGAGGCAGAAGAAATAGGAGCAGTTTTCCACACCAGTGAAATAAGGGAAAAAACAAAAGAAAAAAAGAGGTTTAAATAAAAGATTAAAAGAAAAGCTATTCAACCTTACCTTGCCAGCCAGGTTTGCACATGGGTTTGACATTAACTCGTACCAAGACATCTTCTGTTGCACGTTTCTGCCCACAGTCAAAAGCTGTCACCATTATCTCATACTGGTGCTGTTTATCATAGCTCAGTTTCTCAGTGTTTCTGATGTTACCTACACAAGAAAACATTCAGAGATTCATTCTTGGCTAATCATCCACAGACTGCAGCATTTGGGTCCTGGTTCATCAAGGGCTTTGTGACTTAGAGCTCTTTGAAGCACATGGGACATGCACAGGCAGGACAGTTCTGAGGAATAGGAAGGATTTTCTTTCAATCCAGCAAAGAAATAAGAAGTTTGTAGGCAAATATAAGATGGGAGTGTTATAATGTGGGCATGGCTCAATCAGAAAACATCTGCTCAGCAACACTTTCTAAAGTAAGATGGTAAAAATAATTAGCAGCTACATTTTGACATGTGAGCTGTGAGTAGGTGCACTGTCCTCTTCCACATTTGCCACAATACATGGCTTTAACATCCACGTTCCTAAGATCCACTGTTGAACCCAAGTATCTTCCTGTTTTCTCAAAAGCTATTACCCTGTAGGTGAGAGACTTTTTAAAAATGGGAAAAGCCCCAGAATCACCTCCTGCATTACAGTGCTTAGCAGTATTTGATAGGGCAGCACACTTATCACACGGAAAATAAAGCTCAGCAACAACAGGGTTTATCTGCTGAACCTGACACACTATAAAGATGATAAATTACCTGCTTCGGGAGCAAAGACATCACAACTTTCAGAAGGAAAGGGAAAGATCTTTCTCTGTATAGCTCCTGGAGGACTGGGAGAGTACCATGCAAATTGTATGCGTTTTCTATAAACAAGTTCAGCATTTTAATTCTGTACATTTCCACTGAAATTTACTTTTTGTAAGGTTGAAACTTCATCCTGTTTAATGCTGGCCACAATGTGCAAAGCACAAACAGGACAGGACTACTGTTTGGTGAGCCTAGAGCTGTTAATTCTCAGCATCAGCCTCATCACACAATTGGGACAATTGCAACATGTGAGCAGCTCATGTCTCTACAGCAGACATGGAGCACAGTGTTACAATATATTTTTAAAGTTTTTTGACTAATAGCAAAAGGCAGAAGCATTTTGACAGTAGCTTTATCTAACCACTATAGGTACACCTACATTTGGTTAAAACAACGCTTGCTTATTTGGAATACAATGCCTGCTTGTAAGCCTTAAAATACAATGCACAGAGCTCCATTATTAAGCTTAGAACTTCTTCATACCTCACTAGATATACTTTTTGCATTCTCAAGTGTTATTCTAGCCATTCTCTAATACACAGAGCAGTACTCTATTTGTCCTTGCTTTCTACATTATGTATAACTTTTTTTTGCTGACAACTCTTGTGGGTACAGCTTAGCTCTAATTGCAGTTCTGCTGTTTCTGAGCCCTGCTTTTCACAGCTTTCCCCAAACCCTTTGCTTTTAAGGATTCCCAGACTGTTTAATTGATTTCATGCTTTTGCTTAGGGCTGTTTGTTTTACCATCTATTTGAATGAGGATTTTTGTTCTAGAATTCAAGGAGCGAACTTACTGTGCAGCAGTGCTACAGGTAACAACTGCTTTCAAGCAAGGATCAGCAAAATCCAGTTGTTTGTGCTAAATCTGAAATAGGAAGCCCCCATATCCTGGAATTTAGGCAGATGCAGTAAAGTGATCCCCACAGGTGCTGGCCAAAGTCTCTTTTGTTAGGCACAAAACATTTGGTTTGGTTTGGGCATTTAGGTTTCATTTTCTTTTTCTTTCACTCAAATAAGTGAGACAAGAGAAAGCAGATAAATGAAGTTTCTTTTAAGAAGACTTTCACTAAAGCTCCATTAATCTGACAAGTCAAGACTTTTAGTAGGTGTCTCTCTGCTGCACACTCCTTATATTGTCAGAGCCACCACTTTTCTTTCTTCTACTACTACACTAAAGCCAACTTCAGGAGTTTAATCTTTAAATTAAACTTAATTAAATTAATTTAAATTTAAATGGATGCAAAACTTTCCAGGTCAGGCCTGAAGAAAGGCTGCTATTTGCATTTATCACCACCTTCAGGTTCAAAACCTATAGCTGAAATAGACCCTTGCATCTGCAGTTGTAAGTCAGGCCCAGTAGCCCATTTACTGCTGACTCTGAATCTCTCTCACTCCCTTAATGAGCAGGGTACAGAGGAGGACAAACAAACAAGCCCTTCTCATATTTTAATGTATTGATAGGAGAAATGGAATGAGCTGCTGAAAGCTAATTTAGAAACGGGGCAGTGTCTTACAAACTCTAGGGTTATCTTTTGGGGTACCTTATCCTGCCAGGAATTTTCAGGCCTGCCCTGGAGACAGCTCTTTCCTCCTGACAAGGACTGCAACAACCACACCAACTACTTCATTGCTATTGAGTTAGTGATTGACAAAACAATCGAATCTTCCATTTTACTATCTTGAGTTGCCTGATTAGTGTCTACCTAAGAGGATTTAATGAAAAACTGCCACTGTATATACTTAATTACTGATTTTATATTTGCTCAGTTCTTCTATCCTTTTTGTATTATATTATTTCTTATGTGAAACTTTATATTTCCCTATTTGGTTCTCCTTGGTATTATTTTAGTCTGTCATCAGCAATGACAATGTCATTGCAATGTCAAGAAACCAGAATTGTCCAAATTTCCATTAGCAGAGTGCTAGAATTTTTGTAGCACATTAACTGTCCTACAAGATTTTTAAATCACTGCAACATATTTAGGTTTCATTAAATCCATCTTCCAAGATCTGTATTTCATTATGGCCATTTCAGATTTGGACTACAAAGATTCTGACTCTTAGGCATTATTCTGGAAGGTCATTTGGATGACTTGTAGATGTTATCCAATAGCTTATTGATTTCCTAATAATTTTTTCTCTTACCTCTGATGCTTTACAATCCTTTGGGTTTTTATAATTTAATCAATATGATTAAAAAGTAGACACAGAAGGGAAGCACTATAAACACAGAGTAATTACAATTTTAGCGATGACCGTCTGAAAGTTTCTGTTTACATCTCACCCACAGACAAAAATAATTAATAACATTAAAAAGAGGAAATTTTCATGAGAAGTAAGTACATTTCTACACAACTAAAAATTAGGCCATACAATTTTTTTCTCAGTCTTCCTAAATATCTGCCTTTTCCTGGAAGTACCCAGAGCTATAACCAGTTTTCAAACCAATTTTCAAACAACAAAAAGTAGATCAGTGACTACAGGAATATAAAAAGTGCTTCCTGAGGTCACAGACATCTACACTTCTGTTTCTTCAATGTTAGTTTTAGGGACAGATGGATATAGAATTCCCATTTCTACAGCTCTTCCACCTTGCTTTGGAGCAGGCATGAGAAAGGGGAAAGACTTGGCTGATTTAGTATGGCAATTCCATCCTAATTTCTCCAGTTACTAAATCCATTGATTTTCTTGTCAAAAAACTCCATTTTTAAATGATAATGGAAAGAATCTGTAATTTAATAAATGCATAAATATAAAATGCAGATGCTTAGCTATAAAGTTTGGCTTTACTTTTCTGGCAATATGAATTTAGCACAGCTCCTACCACAGCGCTGGGTGCAGGAAAGGGGGAATCTTGTCCTGTCTAGGATTTGTCTAGGATTTGTTACCTGATAAAACCTGTACTGACTGGACAGCTGCCTGTCTCATCTTCACATTGAACAGTCTGAGCATGCATTTTTTAACTGCTCCCCAGAGGTGGGTGGCAAATAAAAGTAATCCACATTTTTGAGGTGAGACAGTCAGAGCTGTAATAGAATTTGTATCTATACCTGAGTTCCCAGATCATCTGACCATAAGCCCTAACAAAGAAAGCACAAGATATGTGAATAGAAATGGGTTTTTCTGACATTCTGACATTTAATTTTTCTGTTACCTGAAAAAAGCCTACACAATATTGCTGCAGTAACTGACCTGACTTGGATTCCCTGCTTTTTCTCCTGCTAAGGAGAAAATTATATGAATCAGCTTGCAGTACTACTTTAAACCGTATTATGACTTATACTTTTAATCACAGTTTTTTGCACAGAAAAGCATAAATCTGTCCTCTGCATGGCTGTATTTTATGACTCAGAATTCATTACCCTCCAAGTTGGGCTCATCATATACAAGAGTGAATTTTATTAGTGCCGTTGTTTCAGAACCCAAAGTAATTTTATCCCCAAGGAAATCACATACCAAGGGCCAGAGTTCCCAAACTCTGGGAACTGAGAAGTTTTATATTATCAAAGTACCTAAGTTACAAGGATCTGTAGGAAATAACCCCAGGCTGATGCTGCTTCCCGTGCCCACCCACTCCTGCCTCCCATGGAGTGTGGATGATGAAGCCTGTGCACCAACACAGCCTGCAGGGCTCTCTCCACCTCTCTGCAAACCTTCTCCAATGTGTGATATAATTTTTCAAGGCAAAAAAATATGTTCCATGTGTGGATCTAGGGGCAAGAAATAAGTTTTACCTAACAAGACAGTGAGCTGCCAAAAGAAAAAGAGCTGATGGAATAGCTTCATCTTTTTACAGACATATGTTTGAGGTTATTTTCATATGTTGGTAATGAAAAATCCACCATCTGGGGAAGACAATGGCATGCTTTCCTCCCAATTCACCCCCACTTCCATCTTTTGAGGCTCTCTGCAATATTTAGATTTGATTTTAAGGTATTTGGTAATCCTCTTTATGAGAAATGAAGCTCCACATGTAGGTGACTAAAAAGCATAAAAAAAACATAACCTGCAGAAAACAAAATAACCTAGATTTGTATTTCACAATAGCTAAAAATTCCCTGCTAACAAAATCCTAATTAGCACAGTATTACTAGACAGTCCCAGGCATCTCATATATCTATTTTAAGCACCCTACAGGGAACAAAACCGGGCATGTTTCTAAATAATTTGCACCAGAGAAAGTTTGTATCAGATGCCATAGAGGAACATTCTCAGCAGTGAAATGTTTTAGAACTAAGCAACATATTTCTGTCCCAAAATAAAAGTATAGCCATCTATTCTAACTTTGTCTGTAATTCCAGTGGGTCTAAGCAATAAGCATTATCTTAAAAAATTGTAAATTAGGTTTCCATTAATGTTGGTTGTGGCAGCACTGTTCTTTTAGCGACCAAATAGGTCAAAAATATTAATTGAATTCATGACCAAGAAACTGCAAGTATTACAACCTATACCAATTATTCACTGCAGGCTTTTAAGTCACGTTTATTTTCTCATTGCCTTTGCCAAAAAGTAGGTCCCAGGCACATGAGGACAAAGATGTAATCAAGGACTCCTGACATTTCTCATGCTTTTGAACATATCTCTCACTGTAAAAAGACATGAGCACTCCTGAGGCAGCTGTTCTGTGTGATAAGAACTCAAAAGGCACAAGCAGTAGAGATGACTACTCTCTATCACATGAATTTCAGGATATTTTCTGTCCTTTATATCTACCACAAACCCCGGAGGAAATTATGAGAACACCTGCTACTTCCCTAAGTGCCCACCTGCCACACAGCAAGTCCTGTGGAGCCTTGGAAAAAAATTGATTCGGAGACATGGAGAACTTTCTTTTATGACAACATGGGACATCTCTTAGTTGGAAAAAAAAAAAAAAACATGGAGAGGAAAAGCTTCTAGGGAATTGCTTCCAAATATCCCCTTCCAAATGCCCACTTGCTATAAAAAAATCCATTGTGCAGTTCTCTGGATTCTCAAGAATCCTCAGGATTACTGTGCCAGCTGCCCTCATTTACTTAAACAAAACCATATTCTTCATTATTACACTTCCTATATCATGTGCTTGCTTCCCATTGTGTGATAACAAGTTAGATATTTTTCCCCAAAGTCATTACAATTTATTGATGTAAAAGGTTATTGTCTTCTGATGCTCATCTGTGCATTGTGCAGGAACTGCACAAATACAGATGAATAATTTTTGAGCAGTAAAGAGAAGCTCAGCCACCATTCCCAAACTCAGTTCCATGTTCTTTGCTGCTCCAGGAAGCTGGCATACAGGGCCGCCAAGGTCAAAAGCTGTGACATATGGAAAACTTAATATGGTTTATTATTTTCTCTAAAATATAAAATATATACCTCAAAAAACAACTAAAACAAACCAACAAAAAACTTAAGAAATTGCACTAATTCTCCAAAGTACATTGTCTTCCATGCTGCAGAATAATGGATCCACTTCAGGAAGCACCAAACCTGGGCAGGTCTGCGGACCCATGATCCTAAAAGCTTTAACAATCAATAAACATATGCAGAATATTGCATATTCAGGCAATTTCAGTAAATTTAGGGGAATGGAACTAGCTGTAATCCTGCATTGGGGAATACATGCTGCCTTGGGGAATACCATCACTTGGATGGGAAACAGGATCTGAGACAATTAAGAGAATGGACTGAGTGACCAAGAATCATGTTGCTCACCTAAATCTGGTGGTTTAATTTTCCCAGGATAATACTGCATCGCCTTCTGCCCCAGTGTTACATAAAAAGTAAATTGCTCAGTTTTAGGATTCCTCCATTCTCAGAGATAAGAACAGGATTTCTCTCTGGAGTTTCCCCTCCAGTCAGGTGCTTAGCTCGTGCCCCCAGGCACTAACAGCCCTGCAGCCAGCCCTGCTGGGGCAGCACTCACCATTCCTGTCGATGGCAAAGGGCACATCTGTGGTGACTATCTCGTAGTTGCAGATCTGGCTGAACTGGGGGGAACAGTCATCATCTGTGGCTTCCACCTGCAGGATGCTGTCGTAGATCTTCCCCTCTGTCACTGAGGCCTTGTACATGCTCTCCTTGAATGCTGGGGAGAACTCATTGACATCCTTTACCTGGATATGGACTACTGCCCTAAAACAGGGACAGAAAATATCAAAGAGAAAAACAAATTTATTGTGACACCTCTCTAACAGTTTCTTTTCAAAACACTTGAAAATGCTAACAAAACATATCTAGAAAACTATGTATGCCCCTATTAAAATTAGATATTACTGATTTTTTATGTTTAATTTGCCCAATTCAGTATCTTAATGTGGCACTAGGTCTACATGTGGCACTAAGTTCATTGCCATGGCTTACAGGGAGAGAGTTTCATGGTGCTCCCTATTAAAATCTAAAATGCCTTTAAAAATGACCCCCAGAAAGTCAGTGATAGCATTTACAGAGTAAAATAAACAAAGAACAAAAAAATCAGAGTAGTCTTCCTATCCACTACTACTAAAATGGTCAGTTTGCAGACATTCTTCCCTATTAAGAAATGTTCTTACTGATGATAATTATCTAATCCTGCAATTAGTTACAACACTGTACATGTAGCCCACCAAGGCCTTTGGTATTTAGTGAGTAAGCCCTAAAGGCCTTGCTGTGGAAGGATTTGCTTTCAGGGTGACAGAGACACACAAAAGTGATGTTCTGGAGCAATGGCAGAGCCACAGTAAAGGCTGGGACCCCAAGCAGCATGGCTGAGTATGTGCTACTAGACAAAGTCTGGTGGCAGGGGGCCAGATTTCATTTAGTCAAGATTAGACTGATATTTTCCACAACTGGATTTCTACCAGATTGTTACTGATGTAAGAGGAGGGAACATAATAAAATTTTATATTGTGAAGCAAAGCCTGTTTTTGTAATTTGATGGTTAGCTGTTATTGCAGGATTTATCCTAAAACTGTATTATTTTTGAATATCCTGAAAACTTCAGCTTCCATTACAGACCTAATTAAATTTTTAATTTTCATGTGTCCTGGATGAGCAAAAGGAAGAATGATCACTATAAATCATTTATTATAATGGCTCCCAGCAAAACGAACTATTTGTACAACATGTATATAGCTACGTGAGTTAAATTCATCTTTAATGAAAAATTATCTAGAGCCTAGTTCTATGAATTCAAAGGGAAAAAAGGTACTGTGTGACCTAAGTTTATTTAGGGAATTGGCTCCACAGTAAAAATAACACCTACTGACCTTCCATACTCTCCTCTTCAGAGGACGTCACTTTCTCTGAGACTCGCTGGGCAAAAGCTGAGGTCAGACATCATTACCATTCAAATGTGACACTGCTCAGATTATGACATATATACACTAAAAAAAGGGGACAATTCCTCTTTTCTTGCCATTTGAAATGAGGTGAACAGAGAGAAAACCTATTTTAAAATTGCAAATATCAATTGAAAGCCTGATTCTATGACCTGGATGTATTCAACATGAAAGCAAGAATGTAAAAGATAAACCAAAACTGAGATGTATTTTTCCACTTGAACAGGGGTCCTGTCCAAAGCTTTAATAAGCAAGCAAAAAGGAATATGTTTTCTAAAAGGAAAAATAAATTTTTAAATAGGGTGGAATATTGCAACAATGGTTCATCTTTTTTTATTTCTTTCTACCTGACAATAACATAGACTGTGTATCAAATGCACGCCAAAGCAAAAAAAATATTTATCCTCATTTTCACCTACTTGTGAGATTTCTTCCAGTTTGTTCCACCTGGTCCTGATCCACAGTCATAGGCCTGGATGATGAATGTATATTCCTTCTGCAACTCACAGTCAATGGGACTCTTTGCTTGAAGCCGACCTTCTCCAGATGTCTTGTTCAGCACAACGGCCTCAAAGGGCATTTCTTGCCCATGGATTTTAAAAGCACAAATTTCACCTATGAGGACCAGCACAAACCACAAAAAAATCATAACTTGGGGGAACATGGAGTGACACCTGCAAAGTTCATTTGTATTTTACCTGTTGTTCCAGAGGGGAAAATACAGATTCAGACACCAGGTCACTGTATCCAAAAGGGCCATTAAACAGGTGCCTGTGCAGTGGGATGAGCTAAGTGCAATTCCAGGCACTCTCCTCCCTCTTCCTCTGTCAGATTTCTGAAAGCCCCAGAAGCCATTCCATATAGTACCAACAGCAACATTGAGCTAAATTATTTTTTAGCTTAATTAAGAAAAGAAAATTATTTTAAAGGAAATAGCAAAAAGAAAAATAGATAATACTTCAGAGGTGGTCTTTTTTTAAGTGCTGTCACTCCTTGAGCCACTTGAGCTGCCAGGTGGTAGCAGATGTGCAGATTCTTGCAGTTCAGTTTCCCAATAGTGAAAAAACTGATGGTGCAGAACATGGACAAATTCAAAACACATCCTGCTTTATTTACAGACATACATCATATTTTGAACAGAAGCAGTTGAAGGCACACAGACAAGTGTCCCTTCTGGACATCTCGGTCACCCATCCACATTCTCACTCTCATACATGAGTGCCTTCTTGGCAGCAGCTCACTCTGCCTCCAAACTGTTTCCTAATATAATGGATTCATAGCATCTCTCAGAGGAGTACTATAGAACAGAACAGATGATATAGCAAGGACTAAAAAAATTTATTTGGTCACAAAAGACAACATAAAGAATCTTGTGAGAATGTGAGATTGGAAAGGGAAAAAAGACTCAGTTTCTGGTATTCCTTTTTTTATCCTTCACAATGATAGGAAGGATTTAACCTCTCTAGAATACAACTTTTTAAATGAAATATTTATACAAAGATCAATGTGCCTTAAATATTTTTATGACACATTAAACACATGCTCATTTAAAAGCAAGTCAGGCTTGGGACATGCATTATAGTTTCAAAGCCATCTCCCACTCACATAATCCTTTTCCTTTTATTTCCAATTTACAGTTGCAGCCTTTTGAAAATCTCCTTGCTAATTATGTCTGAGCCAAGTGCCAAATTCTAAATTAACTCTGAATTTTTGACCTCTAATTCAGGCCTGGTTCGTCTTTCTCCTTTATAATATATTGTTTATTTTTGCAAAAGAGAACAGACTGTTACTTTGTAAAAGTACTGAAGTTCATAATTCCTGTTATATGTGAAAAATAAAAAATGGCAAGGGTGTGTGTGCAGGGAGGGTGAGGATTAGGTACACTGAGGTATAAACACAGAAATTATGACCACAGGAGCTGAAGTTTTGCTCAGCTACATCCACTGACATTTAGGAAGAAGAATCCCTCACCTAAAAATTGCAATCAATCCTGTGAATGCCTTCAAAGGATCAGCACACCATTGTTTTGGCAATTATGAGGCACTGAAAACATGTATTAAGCATTACTTAGAAATTTTCCTGCTACACCCTCTCCCTCCAGGGGTGTAGAAGGGCTGTGGAGTTGCCCAGGACAAAGCTGTGCTCTTTTTCAAGCTCTCTGCTGCTCATCCTCAGTGAGTTCAAATATTTGGGCTACAGAAGAAACAATGGACTTTAGTCTGAGAATCAGATTTTCAAAAAGATTAACACATTGCACATCCATAAAAGCAAGCTGCACAACGGCAATGAACTACACACAGGGGCCAAAGCATGAAATGAAGGGAAGGAGCTCCTTCAAGACCTCCACCTGTCTTTGCTGGGCTTTTTCAACACAAAGACAGGAGAGTTCCAAGGGCTGGTGGTTGGTGCTGTTGTGAGCTGTTTTTCCATGGAGGCTTCCAATGTGTGCAGTTTGACCTTTGAAAGGGACCACTGCTCAACCCAGACTGGATTGTCATGTTTCCAAGTTAGCTGTGGTGTAGATGGCAGTGTGTGTTGCCCAGTGGCCCCAATCAGAAATTCCAGGGGAATCTTGATGGAAGCTCCCCATTAGAAGATCCTTGCAGCATAGGGTGATTTGGGCTCCCATCACGAATGGCTGGATGGTTGGCATCTTGCCTTCAGGTCCGTCGATGACAACATTCTGCTTGCTGCTGGCTTCAAGATGATGAAATCTTCCCAGGCTTGGAAAGCTCTCAGAGAAGCGTCCCACAGCTCAAGGTATGTCTCTCAGCAGCTTGTGAATCCACCTTCAGTGATTTCAGCTCTAGTGATATTTGGCTCTTTAGTGATTTCTCAGCTCAAGTGGATTCATTTTCCCAGGTGACTTGGGGAAAGAACAGACAATGAACTTTGTATGGTGTTCCATCATAAGACAAGTCCTTTATTGCAAAAGGCTAACTCTGTGAAGGGGCCAGTGACAACAACCTCCCACTGAACTGGGGAGAAACTGGGGTTTTTATGGGGAAGGCAGGGGGTGGGTGGTACAAGGGGGGAAATACCAATGGTTTACAAGGAATCTGCATAGGGCTTAGAGACCTCATGGGAGTGCTCTGTTTTCTCACCCTAACTGCAAGGGAGATTGCCTAAGCTTTCTCTCTCCAGGGAAGGGCTATGATAGCCTTATCAGCTTCCCCAACTTCCCCTTCTGTATTTACTAGAAAGGCTTGGAGGCTTCCAAGAGCTGAAGCAGCTTTTTCAGCTTTAGTCACAGGCACTGATCACTGAGTTTTTATTCTATTGCTGTCATGTACAACCCTTTGGAAAAAAATTATTCACATTTCCTTGTAACTTCAAAACAAAACATTCATTTAAAATTATATTGTGGGTTTCAGTTTTCTTTTAATTGAAAAAAAAGTAAACCAGTGCAAACATGGGAAGTCTAATGGCTGTTTGTTGTGTTCAATAAAGACTGGCCATCATAGTTTCTTAATAAAGTGTTCCTTAGATGCACAATCCATCAACAGAAATCCTAACTTCAGTGGTTTGTATTTATTATTTTGTTGATCCACTGATTGCAAAGAAGACATCATTTACAGATGTCCCAACTACATTTCTTAAAAAACAGAAATACCTCCAGGCAGAAAAATGTTCTCTCAGCCCTAATCTAAACATTTATCATTTTTGCCTCTCCCTAATGCAAAGCAATCACAGAAGCAGCACATGCTCCAATTAGTTCTCAGCAAATATTTTAGAGATCTCCTGCTCCTATCCAAGATACTCCAGCTTTAAATACAAGTCTAATTTTGTCTCCATATTCCCATTTGCAAAAGATAAAATAATGACAGCTTCCTGGACATGATGAGATATTTCTAAACACACTGCAAAAAGGCACAAATACAATTCCAGAATTGGGCTACAGAAACCTGTTTATTTGAAAACAATTGCCAATGTTTTTAAAAACTGGGCAAGATTTTTTTTTAAAAGAAGGGCTCTACTGCTGTTTCCAAAGAAATGAACTAACACTGTCAAATTTTTAAATGTATAGGATCATGATGATTTTTTAAAAGGTGTCTTAAATTACTTCATTGCTTCATTCAAGTGGAAATGATAACATAGTTGTGCTATAACAAAGCAGAAAATTAAGTAAGGTCCACTACTAGACACACACACATTGACAGATATACAGAACTACTATTAAGCATTACAAACTGTGCCTTTAAAATATAACAGATACTATTTCTCATTATTAAATAGAGCTACAAGGCTTTATTTCAACCTAGCTAAGCTAACCCCAGACCTACATGATGCCAATGGGAACTGTGCCAAGCTTATCTTACTTATTGGGGTCTTAGGTAAGTCTGGGTTTGTAACTCACTGGAGGAAAAGGAGGCAGGGTTTCTCCACTGCTCAGACTCACCACTGAAGTGGCAGGACCTTGGCACCCCCTTCCTCCCTTCTCCTTTGCAAGGTTTGGAGGAGAGTGCCAATTGAGACATTGTTTTCTCCCAACAGACAATCCAGCAAAATTCTGTGCTTTGTTCTTAATTTCATTTGAATGGGTTTGGGAGTAGGTAGATATAGGATTTTGTGATCATAGAAATGGTGGTAGCACTGAATTGCTAAAAAAAAAATGATAAGTTGTAAGGATGTAAAGATAGAAGCACATTCATTAAATCCTATAACAATAGCCAGGGCAGAGGGAAAATATCACTTCTCCCAGGCCAGGAGGCACACTCTGAGGGCTTCCTAAAAAACCTTCTGGTTGCAGGGTTGAACTCTGCTGAGAGTTTCCCTTTAATAGATGTTTTAACTAAACTCCGGACACATTTTTTCTTCAAATCGTTCACACTATCATTAGCCATAATGATGCACCTATTAATTTTAAAGTTTACATTTTCTTAAGTTTGAAAGCCTTGGTAAATTCATATGTTACTTCTGCAGGGATAATAACGATATAATTTCCTCTGTAAAAATTTTGATAGCTGAAAAAACCTACTGATGGCTCATAATTTCTGAAATAAAACCAACAAATTTATCCACTGTTTGGAAATTGATAGAGACAGTGTTTCATATTCAGTCACATTTACATGCAAGATTTAGCGATTATAAGCCTTAATTGATAAAATTATTACAAATTATTACCTTCTGTATGAAACACCAGATTCATGCTTCTTGCAACAAAATAATAATCCCCAATGTTACTCCTTTAATAACTACACAGGCTCATTCACTTGAAATCAATTTCAGAAGTTATTAGAAAAACACTGCATGCTTATTTGTCCTTTCACCACTCCCTTTGCTACTTCCTCAGCCTTCACTACACCAAGAATACTGAAGGCTTCAGGTGGAAAGCTGGGATCTCTGACATTCCCTCAATGACATCAGTAGTTAAAAACTGCACCAGCTGTATGTGAATCAGGAATCACCAAATGCTGTTTCACTGGGCTGGCTGATATTCAGCAAGGCCAAGTGCTGGGCCACCACAAGCCTGCAGTACTCCAGGCTGGGGTGCTGTGGCTGACAGTGCCCAGCAGAACAGGACCTGGGAGTGCTGACCAATAGTGGCTGAATGACAGCCAGGTGTGCCCAGGTGGCCTAAAAGGCCGATGACTTTTAGCCTGGACCAGTGTGGCCAGCAGGACCAGTGACTGTGTCTGTGTACTCAGCACTGGGGAGTGATTGTTCCCCTGTACTCAGCACTCACACACCAAATCCCATGCCCAGTTCTGGGTCCCTCACTGCAAGACAGACCCTGAGGGGCCACAGTGAACCCAGAGAAGGGAATGGAGCTGGGGAGGGGTTGGAGCACCAGGATGATGAGGAGCTATGGGGCTCAGCCTGCAGAAATGGAGGCTCAGGGGGGACCTCACTGCTCTCTGAGAGGAGGCTTGAGTGGGATGGGAGTCAGTCTCTTCTCCAAGGTAATGACTGATAGAACAAGTAAATGGCCTCAAGTTGCACCAGAGTGGGTTTAGAAAAACGCTTCCATCAGAAGTGTGGGTGAGGCACTGGAACAGGTTGCTCAGGGCAGTGATGGCATCACCATCCCTGGAGGGATTCAAAAGACATGCTAAAAGTGGCACTCAGTGACATGGGTTAGTGATGGGCTTGGAAGTGCTGAGTTAATGGTGGACTCAATGATTTTAAAGGTCTTTCCAACCTCAGTGATAATTGCATGCATGGGAAATCCCGTGATTCCTTATGGAATGGAGCTCACACTGCTGTGTCCAGGACACACCTGGGTATGTGACTACATGCTTGGATTTGTTCCTGAAACCATCTGTTAGCTTCCCCTACGTTTTAAAGAGATGAATTGTTTCCCTCAAGTGCTATGAAATGATGCAGCTCCACAATACAGACATGCTATAGAAAAAGGATAGGGGTGACAGACGTCACTTCTCACGAAACAGAAAACAGTACACAAAAGTGTTCTAAAAGCTCAAAAAGAAGAAAAGCTTCAATTTTATCTTGTACCTTTTATATAGCAGTAAATAAAATGTGAAGCTCATCAAACCTCTAGGCAACCAGGCTTCATTAGTTTGCTGCTAACAGAATTACTCATTTACATTCATATCCTGTTCTAATTTTATTACTCTCTAGACTTTTATTAAACTTCTTTGTGTGTTCTTCTCCAGCATGCAAATCAACAGAGATAATCCTTTATTTAAAATTAGGGTTGCAGTTTTATGCTTCCTGAGGTAAGCACAGGGACTGTAGAAGATCCCAAAGTGCCTAAGAATAAAAGCCCCAGGATCACATGGCAAATCTACTCCCATCCTGAAGGAGGCAAAACTCCTGCTTAGGACAGATGCATATCATGTTTGGATGCAAAGAACAGACATAAATGCCATGATCAAGGTGTTACAGTGACTTCCAAAGCTTTGCACATGAATAACAATAACACTGCGGTTTCCTTAGGTGTGTCCTTCAAGAACCTAGTTCAGCTCCACAGATCCAGCAAGTCCTAACAGAGGTATCTGACAGCCACCACTAATGAATCTTTGCCACTACATATCACCAGTAGGCTTCCAATAATTTTATAAGAAGTGTGGATTTGCTTGTGGCATGACTTTCCTCTTCTTCTAAGAAGAAAGTAAAGTAAAAGTTTTTCAACAAAATTGAAGTAGTCTCAGTATGAATCAAATTAGAATAATTGAGGCTTTACATGTGGATGGAAATCAAAACACAGTCACACTCTTCGTGGAAAGTTTATCAGCAAAGATCTCTCCTGGCACTTGGATCGACACCTGCAAATAAGTACTCTACTGGGACACTGCTCAGTTTGCTGTTTTCTCAGAAATACAGCACTGACCCATGACATGCTGCCAATGTCAGATTTCCCAATAACTTTTTTTAGGGGTTGCTGTTTCTCTGTTTTTGGTTTTGTTTGTTTGTTTTGGGGTTGTTTTTTTTGTTTGTTTGTTTTTTGGGGTTTTTTTTGTTTTGTTTTGTTTGTTTTGGTTTGGTTTTGGTTTTGTTTGGCTTTGTTTTGGTTTTTTGTTTTCATCCAGCCTCTTCCATGATAACATGTATATATAATTGTATATATACAAAGCTGTATACAAGTTTCTCTGCTGGAATCCTGCAAATACATTCTGCAGTGCAGAGCTGGTGACCTTTCCAGTGTCTCCATGCCACTGGCAAGGTTTACAGCTTTGACAAGTTTTTCTATCACAGGCTGTAGCTACTATTTAAATACTTACAATATGCAGAAGGTTATGTGACTTGAAGGAGGAAAAGACAATTGTTTGGGAAAAGGAGGCAAAATAATAATTAAAGATGTAAAATATCTGTAAAAAAAAAAAGTAGTAGGAAAAAAAAGGAAAAAAAAGTAGTAACTACTGTATATGCATTTCCAGCTTTATTTAAGTCACTGCTATTAAATTCACACAGAAATACTAAATTCCAGGAAGCAATACTGGAATTGTGAATAGGGGGAGGTATTTATGCTTTAATGTAATACTGAAAAATATTATTTCCTCTTATCTAATTCTATGGGCAACACGCTCTGCAAAGCAAGAGCATAAACCCACTGCTACTCTTCCTGTTCCATGGGTTTGAAACTGGAAGACTGGGAAACTGCACTTGTGCTTCAAGTAATTTATTGTTGCCATAAGCTCACCAAACAAACCAGACTTCATCCTTCTGGTGAAGCAGGGATCAATTGCTCAGGATAAAAAGATAGTTAAAAGGAGCAGTGTTAAACCCAGCTTTCCTCCTGGCTCCACAATAAATTTCCCTACTCTACTATTTTGTTTACATAAATCTTGCTTTAAAAGTGTGATTTTTAAGGACAAATTGTGATTCTAATGAGATATCTGACCACATTGCTCTGCTGGAATCCTCCACTGCTGCGATACACAACACATCCCACTCAGGTCTGTAGTCCAATTCAAATGATGGAGAACTGATAGATGTTTATTTGAAAACTGCAATAAACATTCAGGTTGATTAGAAAAATGAGTAACAAGGAGATAAATGTTTGAGCACATAATGATGTGCTTAATTAACTACTGACTGTTCCTTCTGCAAACACCATCTATTCTAAAAGCATAGAAATTTAAGAGAGTCCTTCCTCTTATCAATCAAACTCTTAATAAATTAACACTCTAATCCAAATAATTTGTAACATTTCTTAATCATATTTCTAAAATCTGCAAGATACAAGAGAGGAAAATTACGAAGAAAGTGTGATTTTTAAAACAGTAGCAGAAAAGTATAATTTTCTAATCAATATGTGGAACTCCATGCCCACTGCACCAATGGAAGGCTTTGTCAGCCTCAAGTTTCATGTTTGGAAGTATCCTATGGATTCAGGAGTGCACCCAGTGCCACACAGCCACACACTCAGCAGACAGGAACTGCTGTCCCATTTAGTTACAATGCTGTAGGGCATAGCACAGTGTCTCTAACACACAAGCATCACTGAGAAATTTTTGCCTTGGCATTTTTTGCAATACAACATTAAAATAAACTATTTGAAAAATTAATCCTGCAATCACATAGTTAAGCCTGTGGAAAAAGCACATTAATAAAAGAAACTTTCTCCTCCAGAAGCTAAGTGAAGCTGTGAATTACACAGTTCCCAGGTGGGTAACTTTTTGCTGTCCTTTTGTCCTTTTGTCCTTTTGCTGTCCTTTTTGTCCTTTTTGTCAATAACACTCACAAACACCTCCTGGTCTGTTTTGGGTTGCAGTGCAGGATGTGGCAAGGAGTGTGTATTCTATCACCATTGGTTAGAACCAGCTGGGGCAGTGTTTTTTATCTCTTCAACAACCTACCCTTGTCCAGGAAGAGATCTTCTCTTAATGGGGCATTGATTGACTGATAAAATTATATTATCCCATTGTGAAATGCTCCACCCAGGGGGAGGAGCCAGGCATTTCCAACTCAATAAAATCTGGGATTCAGAACACAATAAGCCAGCTTTTTCCACTGGATCCCTGGAGAAAGACCAAGCACTTCAACTCAACCACTGAACATTTAGAGGAGGACTGCACCCTTCTACAGGATCTCTGCTCCTACAGATCCATGCTTGTCATTCCAGGAGGACTGCAGCCACCATTTAATTGGACTGCTACTAATACCCTGAGTGACAGGGTGTCAGGTTGTATCCTGACTCTATTAGTATTTTTTTGTACTACTGCATTTTATGTTAATTTTCTTATTAAGTTGTAGTTTGGGGTTTTTCCCCTTGCTAGTAAAGAACTGTAATTCCTATCCTTGTATATTTGCCTGAGAGCCTCTTAATTTCAAAATTATACCAACTAGGAGGGAGGGGGTTTACATTTTCTATTCCAAGGGAGGCTCCTGCCTTCCTTAGCAGACACTTTTGTGTTTTAAGACCAATACAGGGTGATTGTCTTCACACACATTACCTGAATTCTTTGGGCAGTGCTCACTCAAGGCTGCAAGTTGTGGCTCAGCTTTGCGGCTGCTGAAACAGCTCAAACAGCACTTTGCTCCAGACACTTCTCTTCCAGGAAACACAGAGGCCCAGATGCTCCCACTGCCCTGAAAGATGAGCCACAAAGCTATTTCACCTCTAGATTAATGAGGTCTACATTGAGAAAAATAGGAGATAACTTGCCTTTTGAAGCCCTGACCCAACTTACTGTGCATATTCTTAATTTAAAAAAAAAAAAAAAAAAGGTGGTTCTTTTTTTAAAAGAGTGACCTAGAGGTCTCTGCACCTGTAAAATTCTAATGTTATTATAATGCTTGCAATAATTTCCTGCCACTAAGTACTACTGAGCACTTAAGAACAAATAAAATATATGAAAGTAGCTATGATGTATAATGTTCCTAAAATTGTCAGATTAAATAGATACCTAGAATTAGGAATGTTAGCAAGTATATATTGCTTACAGAATTCCTATAGGCAAACCTAACACAAATACTTCCTGCAGCAGGATAGGTGCACCAACATGGTCTACTAGATTTGGTTCCCTTGTGAGATACACAGAGATGAATATGAAAATTACCATCACCATGTCACACTCAGAGTAGAAAATCAGCAGCTGCCTTGACTGCAGAGGACTCAGCAGACTGACAGAAATCCTTACTTTTAAATTAAACTTTCCCTAGGGCCCTATATCAAGGCAGACAATTTCTGAGATAAAGCAGCTTGGAAAATATTGAATTTATGAAATTGTTTCCCTGAATAATTTTAAAGGCATTGTTTTAGGGCATAGTAAGCTAATTCAAAACACACAGTGAATGAAACAGTTTTTCTATTTCGTTTGAATCAGAGGCATGAATTAGCTCTAACTTGAGAGCTATACCAGGAACTCTGGACTGACTAGCACATACTTTAAACAGCAGACTCAACCATGCAACTCAGAAGAGAGCCAAGTATTAGGAGCTAGGGCTGTCCTGCAAAAATAACAACCTTAAAATAATTCCAATATTCTACCTTTGAATCATTTTGGAGCTTGCATGGCATTGGCAGCCTATGAAATGAGTTCCAAGGGAAAGTTTGGATATTTTCAGTGGCTTCTAAACTCTTGCTAACACACACAATAAAATGTCATAGATGCATTAGGTTTCTCAGGACTCTTCCACTTTTTGCCCATGAAAAGACACATGAGAGGCAAGGCATTGAGTGAGAAGCTAGGAAAGGGATAAAGTGCTCACATATCCCTAAGTTTTCACTTATCTATTTACTCAGCTGTAGACTCTTCTTTCAGAAGCAGGTTAAATAAAAAATTTAGGAACATTTATTTTACCTTGGCATGGAGCCTGGACACAGGGGATTAGTCTGTGCATCCTGCAGACATGCAGCAAAGCAGAGCACTGAGTTTAATTATTACAAGAACACCATATGGTTCCTCCTTATCATGTCTTTTAGAATTTGTCTTTACTTCCACTTGCCTGTTTTTAAACCATCTGAAATACTCAGCTCCTGATGCAAAGTCATAATTTGGATTGGATCTCTAGACAGGGTAAGTTACTTTGGACACAAATGCTTCTGCTACAAAGCATCATCTCAAATAAAAAGCAATGCAGTCAAAATTATAGCATCTGACTTCTTTTTCAGAATGGAAATTACATAGCGAGGAAACAAAATTCATCAAAAGAAAAAGTAAACGCACATCTCCTTAGAAGATCAGTTATACTCTAATTTGTTTAGACACTTACAATTGCTTTTTCTATTTCTAACAAAAATATATTCAGTTCATCCTATTCCTCTGAGTGCCACAGTCTCCTCATCTTTTGTTCTGTTGAGTTTAATGTTTCCTACTACACCTTTATAAGGGGAAATGTCAGAGCCTTTTTATACTGTGCTGGTCTTAAGCCCAAGTTTGCTTCCCACCAGCCCAATAGCTCCAGCTACTGTCCAGAGCTTAGGCAGCCAGGAAATGTCTGTTGTTTTATGCAGAACAGGCTTGCAGTGCTATGGCACTCCCAGGCAGTCAGGAGAACACAGTTTTTCAGACAAAGCTATCCAAGACTCCCCAGCACAGTTTTGGGCAGAGCTACCTTTGCCTGACAGCAGAAGAGGTGTGAGAACCTGTGTGAGCTGACTACCTCATGACTTCCATCTGCCCTTGGACAATTCCTACTTGACATTTTACTCCTTATTCCCAGATTTTCATTCTACTGACAGGAACACAAATGGTTAAGCAATGCAAAATCCTAGATTTTTCTGAGACAATAAATAATTCCTTCTAAGAGTTTAGTAACATCCTTTTTTGTCAATGCAGAACCACCAGCCTGAAGAGCCTGATATATTCCATGATTCAGATGGGACTCCAGCCACCACAACAATTATAGAAGCACATCCCCATGGCACAGTATTTATAATGGCAGGGAATTGTGCTCTAGTAAATCTCAGACTGATTGCAAACACAGTTCTTTCATGGAATGGTATGGTCAGTAGGAGAATAAAGTAACTTTTCCTATATGAAGCTTTGTACTCTCACTGACATGAAAATAACTATAATAGATGTACAAACTGCAGCTGTGTTGAGACTAAAGATACAGGACAGTCATTCAAAACTCCATAGTAAAAACAGGGGCTCTGTCCCTTTTAAGATTTTACACTGGGATCTCTTATTCATATGAATTATTCAGCACTGCAAAGAGCTTTGCTTTCTAAACTTAATTCAAAGCCACAGTGATCTCAACATGCTTTTTATCATTGAACCCACTGAAAAACCCTATTTATTTCCTGTATCTCTTAGATGTTATCCTATTTCTTGCCCTCTTGAGCAGGGGCTCCACAGAAATGGTGGAATTGTTCACATTCCACAGAATTGTTCAGCAGCTTTGAAGATGATGTTAGCTTTTTCCCCCAATGTGAAATTAAAATCTATTTAAATCTTTTAATGAAACTGAGCTGTGTCAAAATAGCTGTTTTCTGAGAAAGGTCACTCTTAATCCAGTCCTCTCAAAACCCCCCTCAGCACAGCAGAAATGGTAGAAACATCAAAAAATTCACAAAATGCTTCTAGTTCAGTACAATTATGTTTTGTATAAACCACATTTTTGCCAGTTCCACTATAAATATTTAATGATCTTGCTCTTTCTCTTTGACTTCTGCTCCGTGTCTGCTGCCCACTTCTGGCTGTGTTGGTCTGAGAGGTGCTTGTGACTTTTCTAAGAATTACCCTTCCTTGCTTCTTCACAAGTGTAGGGGCCTTGGGGTGCCAGTTCTGAAAACACAGAGCACTTTTCACAGACTACAGCAGGGCTGGGACTTCACCATGGGATTTAGTTTCTACTTTATGTGAATCTGGCCTTTCTAGGAATTCCCAATCGCTGGATTTATTGTCCTTAAAACATGTATGGTCTTGCAAACTTCAGTGTCTGGGGATGTACCAGGGTCATTGTTCCCTCCTCTTCTGCCTCAGACCAGTAAGTCGCCGCTGCAAGGACAAAACTGAAGTCCTGGGGGAATGACAAAAACTCTAAAAGTGGACTGAATTCGGTGGAATCCAATAGGAAACAAACCATGTTTTGAACACATATTTCAGTTTTGCCTCTTTTGATTTGTGGATTTATGACCTATTCCTTTAAATTACTTAAAATCTTTCTTTCTTTCAGCATATTTTGCATCTCTAAGAGTTAAGACTGCTGTGGGAGTTTTGAGAGGTCTGGTATGCATAGAAAACCCTTTTAATGTTTTAGAATGTGAACACCCAAGGATAGTTGTGTATTAGTTTTTTGAGCAAATGAGATACCACATTAAAAAAACAACAACAAAACAACAACAACAGCAACAACAACAACAACAAAAAACCCCAAAACCCAAACCACACCAAAAAAAACCCCACCAAAAAACCAACTACCTGAAAATAGAGCTGAAGTTAAAAGTACAGGATCTTAGTGACTATTTACAGATTTTATGTTCCTATCAATGGCAAAAGGCAATCCCTTCCTGAGTGTTGATAAAATCCATAATTGCTAAAGACTAAATTAACCTTGGGTAACTGAAGTGCAATAAAACGAAAAGTTGTACAGAAATGAGCACAGATCTCACAGTTAGCAGCAGCTGTTATGGATAATATCACAGTTCTTGCTGAGAGATTATTTTTCTACTTAGTCTGTATTCCACCCTCACTTTCATTCTAGAAAGTGAAGACCAAAGCTTATTTTTTATGCTTTATGAGCTATACTAAAGGGCTGAACTTCAGTTGCAATTTAATTTTTAATCTGAAATTAATGAAATGAAGGATGCAGCTATTAAAACCAAACATGTGCAATATAAAACAATAAAAAAGTAACACCATGTAAGTTCCACAATAATAAATCGTTCCAGCAATTCAGAAAGTACTAAATATCTAGGTAGTTTCTATTTAAGTGTTCCTCAACACTTAAAGAAACAAATTATATTTGCAATTTCTGAAGTAAATTATAATATTAATTTTAATGTATCTAGTAGAAAACACAAAGCATTTTATCAAGATGCAAAGTTAATTCAAAGCCAGTTTTGTACTTTCCACTTAACAACATTGAGTGGCATTTGCATTTAAACCTTTACAAGTGGACAAACAGAATTTGGTTGTGGCAGAACTCTTGTTGTGAATGCTCAGCTCTAGCCCTGGGAAGCAAGTGCTGTGTCAATACAGTTTTAGAACAGCCATTTACAGACTGTAAAGCTTTTGGGTGACAAATGTGTTTTGTGGAAGGAGGAATCAAGTAACTGTGTAACTGCTTGTCAAGGCATTTTCTGAAAACAGCTTTCCTGCTAGCTTTTATTCTATGTATTTTTGAACATTCTGATTTAATTTAAAAGTGGTATTTACTCTCAGTGAATATGTTGCAAAGCGGTCTTCCGGGAATGATCAATAACAATAGCAGTGTTATTTGTACTGGCTGGATTATTTCACTCCAAGTCACCCCTGCTCATTCTAAGGACACAAATGCCACTGAGAGTGTCCTCTCCTCTCAGCCCTGCAGCTCACACCAAGCAACCAGGGTCATCATCATTCTCCTGCCACAGCATTAGCAGCCTTGAAAACCTAATTTACAGATGTATTGAGTAAATGCTGATCCTCGAGGATTCACTGGAAACTGCAGGTGGTTACAAAGCCTACAGACCAGGCTGTCTGTCATGATCATATTTGAGCTAAGTAACAGAATTGTGCAAGTGTTTTTAAGGGCATATTCCAAACACAGAGGGATAGAACCATTTTCAGGGACAGTCCAAGAAATTTTTATTCTTTTTATATACTTAGAACATTTTTGTCTCTGTAAACTGCATCTCAGTTTATAGATATAACAGTTTAAAAAAGCTTGTGATTTATTTGCAAACTGAGCATGAAGGAAATAATGAAACAAAGTGACAAACAAAACACTGCTTTAAGAACTCCTGGAAATGAAATAACACAGGGAATTAGCCGTGCTTGTGCCAAGGCTCTTGCAGGCATAGCTGCACACCATGAGATGATGGGGACCATCTCACAAAATCCAGTAAGCACCTGGGAACAACTGGGATTTAGGACCAAAAATTGCCCACTTGCACATCCACTTGTTTCCTGGCATGGCTCTCTGGGCAGGGTGCTCTCCTGGGAACCAGAAGGAACCCAGAGAAATGGGGTGCTCTCAAGCAGGTAACTCTCACCTCAGTGAAGTTCTTCAAACACTCCCAAAATGCATAAACAGCAGTTGTGGTTAATGGAAAATAAGCAGCCTCTGTGGTAGTGTATGTGGGCCCCAAATTATCAGGGAAGCCAGCTAACAGTCGTTCGTATCTGGGAAGACCATCTAGGGTGGTCTGCAAACCCTATCTCCACTGTCCTCTCCTCGCCTTAGGGATCACCTAATAGGTTTGAGTGCCTGTCACTTTCCGTCCAGGATCCCATGCTATAAAAGGTACGAGTGAGAACCCCTCTTCCTCTTTTCTCCCTTCTCCTTCTACCATCACCCATGCCAAGGAATAAACATCTGAAGATAACATCTCAGAGAAAAGAGCCCTAGTGTCTTCTTTGTGGTATATTACAGTAACCAACCTCTCAAACCTGGGAGATTGGGGGGAGAGGTTGGGGATAGTAATAAGCCTCAACTGGCAAAACCCCAGCAATGACCTTTATCATCCTCCAAGTGTTGCTCCATAATAAGCACATTATGGCTCTCAAAATTACTTATCAGATACAATGACAGTTCACTTGGCAGATTAAAACAATTTAAAGAGCCATATTTGTACAGAGATATGCAGCTGAAGAAACCTTCAAGAATTTTGAATATTACAGGTCTGATAAATGAGATGATAATAAAAGGAAAAAAGGAAAGTTATTAAAGCACTTCTCATTTTTCACAAGTTGCGATTTTCAAATTACCAAGTGTGTAAACTTTTACATCTATAAACCACATTCTTCTGATGCGGTAAAAAAAACTTCCCAGCTGTGGCACTGGTACAAGTGTGTGTAATAAAGTCTGAAAGGAAAACATTTGGCCCATTTCAAGTGGAGCAGCAGCTCCTTCTCCTCTTCTCCAGAATTCAGGGAATTCTCAGAATGTGTGGTATGTGTGCACTGCAGAGAGCAGATGGGAAAATAGCAATAAAACCCAAACATACAGAAACTTGTTTGCTTGAAAGGAGATTAACCCTTGGTATCTGCCCCTACCCATCAGGAAAGGCAGTGACACCAAGGAGTAACTACAATTTTAATCATGTGCCAGGCTGGCTTGATCTTTTGAAATGGTTTCCTCTGGATTCCTTTCCACAGTGGAACAAATGCGTGAACCTTCAGGTGCAGAAGTTGCTTACATCATTGCCCTCTGCTCCAGGCACTCATTTTGGAGATTCCCTTCTCCCCTCTCTTTTTTTCTTAATTGTTTTTATGGTTTTTGTTTTGTTTTGTTTGGTTTGGTTTCTTATTTGTTCGGATTTTTTTATTGGGGTTTTGTTGTTGCTGTTGTGGGTTTTTTTGTGAAATAGGGCAGCAGAATGTGATGGGGGAAGAAGAATCAAGTGCTTTACTAAAACAGCCAATTTTTCACAGTTTTACATTCTGGGCAGAAGACAATCAGGTAACAGAACTGATAATGACCTTTTTTTTTTTTGTTTTAGTGATTAACTGGATGATGAACTAGATCTCTCTCATATCAATTAATTCATAGCATTGTTCCACTGACCTCAGGAAATTGTTTTCTGTTTTTACAGCTGGAAAAGAACAAGACAGCGCAATAATTCCCAGTGACAGCTGCAGATGAGGCATTTCGGGGGAATTTCAAAGCATTCATGCCTTTTACCACTGTGAACAACACACCAATATTTGTTTCAATAGTGCATACCCACTGTAAGTGTAAAAAAAACTGTGCAAGAGTCTGTGTAAATTCACTGGAGATCCCAAAAGCACAATTTAAAAGTTATTTTTACTGCTACCAGTCACTAGTACTATGACCTAAAAATCAAGGATACATGGATACAACCACACCCAGAAAGTGATTCCATTTGCCATAAAAGAGGAATAAACAGGTGTTTTTACAAAGTATCCACAGCATTTGCCCTGAATTATATTCTCTTGGCCGGCAAATGGAAGTAAAATATGGATGTGGAAAGGATTATATGAAAACACAACCAGAGTGCTACTCTGACAGGAGGTTTGGAAGGATGTTTGACAGACTGTGCTATCCAAGAATGAAATTCCTTTGCTTTGGTCATAAGGAAAAAAAAAAAAAAAAAAAAAAAAAAAAAACCCCCAAACAAAAAAAAAACAGAAATTCCTTTTTTTTGGTCAAAAAAAAAAAAAAAAAAAAAAAAAAAAAAGTAAAACAAAACCCCAAACCAAAAAGAATCAGGAATTCTTTATGTGATACTAGATTTGAAACAGTGAAAGCACCAATTCAAAATTACAGGAACAATTTTTTTTTTTTTTTTAAAAAACTGATGACAGAACATATAAAACACAGGTAGAACTAGAAAAATCAGTATTCATTATTACAGTAATTTCTTCCTCTCCAGAACTGAAGCTCTGAAGAGGTCACTTCCCACCAGGCAGTCTGTATTTTGTTAGAGTATCAGAAATATTTAGTTGCAATGACTCTCACACGTTTGATTTCTCCTACTGAATGGTATGATTGCTAGAATGAGAAACCAGGCTTAAGGTCTGGCAGCAATTATTTTGAGATACTCCCTGTGTTTTCAACTCTCTTCTGTAAAAATAGACAGCTTTAAAAAATAAATATGTTCAACAACTCAGTGTGGCTTTCTGGTTTCTATGCTGAAAATGCTACTAATGCTTGGCATGGAGGACTTATTTCAAGTGAATGATACAAGTTCCTCCCTATATCTCTTTTAGAGTCATTCTATGAGGCATGGAATTGCATCAGAAATAACAGTACTGGATGAAGCAAAACAAGAAACTAAACAGGGATTAAAGCAAGCCTTGCAAAGAAACACCTGAGGGGTCTGTGAATGAACTATGAAGAGATGATCAATGAGATTGCTGCTTCCACCCAGGGTCAATGAATCTGTAACTCCCAGAAGAAAGCCTCAGAAGTCCCTGTCCCCAGAAGAGAAGGCTCAGTTGCAGTAGGGGTTCTTGGAGAGCAGGGCACGGCACAGCAGGAAGGGAGAGACAGACCCAGCATGACCGGCAACCAGAAAGATTATTATTCCAATCTAGGATTATTCTTGTAACATAGGAATAATTAATATGTCGAATTCCACATCAAGATAAGCCTAAGAACATCAGAGAGAGTCAGGTTTGACTCTAGGAAGATGATATAAGAGACTGATAGCAAAGAGAGGGCATCTCTTGGAAAGCTTATTTGGTAGAGGAACTAGGGAACAAGGCATGAGTGCATCTTAACTCTGAGCCATCACCCAGTTTTAAAGAAAACAAAGCAGTCAGATTTTCCAGAGTCAGAGCAGCAAAGCTATCAGAAATACAACATGATAGGAACTGCACAGTTTTTTCTATGCCCATCAGGATATCCTAATGGCAAACACATTTTTGGAACTAGAAGCTCCTATATATGCATATATGTGTTTTCTCTTAACTTTCATAATTTTAGCAACTGCAGGGGTATATGAGATACATGGAAAGATCTTGCACATCCTACATACAAGTGACCATTGGCCACCACCCCCATCAAGAAGTTACCTGAGGGGCAGATTGCAAGGCCTTGTTCTGAATGAGATGCAGGCTTTTTGTAGGGCCTGTTCAGAACCCACCCGAGCCAGAACCCTCTCTCCCCTTGGGTAGCACCATGAGTCTCTTGACATGAGATGTTCAGGACACTCTGAAAAGAATTTTATAGACAGAAGTACTGTGCACAGTACAAAAATGCAGGTAGTACAGATATCAGCATCTGGTCTGCAAAATCTGTGAGGTTAGCAACTCTGTCCACAGAAGGGACATCCAAATTTTACATGTTTTACTTCAAAAAAAGAAACTTTATTTTTTTCCTGCAAACTTCAGCATATTCAAAATGGAAATTGCTGAAGCACAATAAACATTAGAGCTACATCTCCAGTTTTGCAACATCATCATTCACACAATGACTTTTTTTTAATCTCTAGGTTGATCATAAAACTCTGTGTTATGGCCATTATATTTCTTAAATATTTTTTTTTGTTGGATGCTTAAACTTGCAGTTACAATAGGATGATTAAAGGTGAAATGAATTATGTTGGTCTGTGAAATTTTTAATCTTGTCTGAAGAATTCCTTGGGGTCATTATAGACCTGAAAATTGAAATACAGTTCAGTGCTTACCTGCATGACATTTTCTAATTCTGACACATTTAAATTTCTTTAAATGACTTTGCATAAAGGAGAGCATTGTGAAAATATCTAGGCTCATGCCTTCTGGTGGACACATTCACTCTCATGTTGTAGCAGAGCACAGCATTTTTCATGGCATTTATGCAACGGCTGCAGCCAGAGCCAAGACCTAAAAGTCAGGAGCCAGAACTAATCCCCAAGTCCTTACAAAGAGCTACCTTTTAAGGGCTGTCATAAAAGGATATGTTGTCCTATGGCAAGTATGGGAGCACATAAAAGTTTGCTCTTTCTTACAGTCTTGCAAAGGATAAGGATGGTCCAGACATTTTTCTCTTTTCTGGGTAAGGAACAATCACAGTGACCTGGCAACATCACTCCCTGTTAGCCAGTGAAGTTTTAATGCGGAACATCCTTTCCTCCTTAGAAACAAAACAATACAAGCCCTTCAAATGAGAAAAAAAGATTAGAAAAATAGTTTAAAAATACAGAGGAAGGACAAGACTACCGTTCCCACTGGACCTACACAGTCCCAAATTCTCTGTATGATAGATTAAGCAGTCACACACTGATTTGTTGGGTTTTTGGTAGTTTATTTGATATGGTATTTGATTTGTCATTCCTTTTTGCTCCAGCTACCTAGTCTTCTGTATCTGTTTCACTCCTTTGTCTGATGTCAGGCAAAGGATCAAAAGACTGACAACAAGGGAAAAAACTGGAGTGGTTGATCATACAAAGTGCATGGCATCCAATTATTCCATGCAGCTTGCTTAAATTATTCAAGTCCCTCTGTTGTTGTTTACAACCATGTGAAGCTTTCTTTCCCCAACAGTTTTTATGGGAGATAATTTTAAAGCTTTAAATACAAATGATGGGGCAATGTAGTTTAATTGAGGAGTGAGCCGATTCTTCAATGACTGACTTGTTCAGTATTTGATATTCAAACCACAGAGTTCAGCCTGAACTGAACAAAAACAATGTCCCCCATGCTAGAAGAATGAATCAAATTGCAGAGGAATTTAGTTGCCTACTCCAAAATTATTTTGTTCTGTCAATATTAACTTAATAGCTGGACCTTACCACTGCTTTTCAATCTGTTCAAGCTGACAACAGTGAAAGATACTAATAAAGAAGCAAAAATGGGTGAAAAAACACATGGGATATAAATTAGCCACAGCTCAAAGACTTGGATTACTCATTTTCTCCTTCAATAAATCTAGCCTGTTCAGAATAAGAATTCAAGCACATTATGACTGTGAAAATAAAAACAGTAGTAGTTTTTTCCTCTCCCAAATAAAAAGAGAAAAAAAAAAAAAAAAAGAAAATAAGTGAAAATAGAATGAAAAAAATTAAAGCATGCATAACATTCACAGTAAAAATCTGCTGTGGTGAGAAGAAGCTTAAATAAAATGCCAAATAAATTATAGGACACTTTCCTTTAGAAAGTATTTTTTGTGCTGTTCCCTTACCCTCTTATTTTTAAATACTTGTCATGGCTTTAAAAATATTTCAAATACTTTTAAATACTTGCTATGTGTTGTAGTGTAGTATGATTGTATCACATGCTTTGTTGGGGTCTCATGTTACTCAGAATGGTTGGCTCCGTTACCCCCTACCCCTGGGTTTGTGATGTGGCTAAACCTTCCCCTTACCCCGCCCCTCTGCTCATACCTCATTGGTTGTGTTCTGTTCCTCTCCTCCCCTTTCTCTGGGTTTAAGACTGGAAGGCAACTTCCTGGATCACTCTTTTCTCTTGGAAGTAAGTTCTAATAAAACGGGGACTGGGTCCTGGAGAGAGAGACACCTCCTGTGGTCTTTTGTCCTTCGCTCCTTGTCGGGCTCTGCTCCCTTCTCATGTGTGCCAGGCTACCCGGGAAAACCCCGGAAAAGGCACAGAGAGAGACCCATCAGCTATGAATTTGCATTATGTCCAACAGGCCACCACTGAGTTCACAGGCTGGGTGTGCACCAATATATCTGCTTTGGACCAATCTCCCTGCTCTGGACATTGGAGACCTGCAGATCACAGAAAGGTTTCCCCTTTCCAAAGGATTATTGTGAGAATGCCTTTTAATGACCCATGAAAATTATAGGAAACTCAGCCAACTGAGCTTTTAATCTCTGAACAGCCACTGAGCAGATCCTAAGGCAGGAATGTCACTAAATACCTAATTTTTCTGTCACTACACAGAAATTCTGACTGAATGTAGGTGTAGATCTTCCAAGAAAACACCAAATTACATATTTAGGAAAGAGCATCCCTCTTAAGGTTTCTTTTTAACCAACTTTCAGCTTCCAAGCAGTATGGATTTAAAGTTCTCTTCAGTATTACCCAAGACAGTATGAAATATATTGAGAGTTTTTCTTCAGATAGAACAGAACCATCTTCTTCAAAAAAGGATTCAATTCTTTAATCTAAATACAGTTAAAGTAGCAGTTAAGTGCATCTAATCAGTCCAGCTACTTGGGATTATTTTTTCAGAATAGATTTCTGCTTATAGAGATTTATTTTCTGGTTCTTTAAAGGTTTTCCTAGTGAACCATTTTGAATCCATTTACCCATACCAATTCCCCATAAAAGACTGTCAGCAATATCTTGCAGAATAGGAGGTAAAATACAGCACCAATGACTTGAAATTAAATGAAGCCACAAGAGAAATAGTGAATTTTACCTAAATTTCTGCCACCACAACTGCATTTTAAAGCTGTTGGATATTTGTTGTTTCAGAACAAATGCTTTTATCTTTTTTTAAAAAGCAAAAATTCTTGGTCTCACCTCCTGTGCTATGAAAATCTCTTGTCAGAGAAAGTCTCTGAGAAAGATACAGTATTTCCTAATGACCAGGCTTCTTTAGACCCCTCATGAGATGTTGGCTGGAAAGACAGAAACCTGGTCTAGCAGGTGGCTTAACTTTTAAATGATTCTTGGTTTTTAAGATGTATTTAGATAAAATGGGAAATCGAGATGGTAAAGAATTCTTTGTCAAACAGAATCTTTGATGAGTAAAAAGTACTTTTTCAGATAAGGTGTTGTTTCCATTTACTGGAAATTTAAATGCATTCTCAGCCTCTATTCCTAGTTGTGCCATTGTACCACTAAGGGAAAAAGTTATTTATATGTTGAATACAATACAAAAAATTTCTGTAATGTCAGTGGCCTCCTTTATATATATGGACCATATATTATACACTAAAAGGTGCTATTTAAAAGAAATTACTGTAAAAAGGTAGCAAAATTTCCAAAGAGGAAATTATGAAAATTAAAGGAAGAGAAAAAAAGGAAAAGAGAAACACATTGTATTTTTGTTGAGAAAGGAGAAACAGAAAGGAATTATGAATATGACTGCTTAGCCAGGGATGCCAAATGAAAGCACCGTTTGAATAAGCCAAAGAAACGGGTCTAGCAAGCCAAAAGACATTCTTCCCTGTGATAGAACTATGCTAAGACCCTTCCCCCTCTGTCTCAACAGGAAGGGTCCGAGATTGGATTTAGATAGCAAAATACATGGTAATATAGTGATTCCTATAGGCTGCACACAAATATTACTGTATTAGTGTACTTACAAAGATTGGTTGATGAATGTTGGAGATTTTTAGCTCTGCACAACTCTGAGGTGGCTTAGGCTCTCTGACAGGGCCTGAGACCATGAGAAAAGAAGAAGCTTGTAACTATCTTTGTATAATCAGAATAAGAATCTGTACAATCAATCCACTATGTAACTTAACATAAGTAGTGTACAAGCAATCTACTATGTAACTTAGCATAAGTAAGCTCTGCACCATATTAACTGTGCATAAGTAACTTAGCATGAGCAGACCTCATGGCCTCGCTCTATCTTGAGCTATTTGTAAATCCTGCTGACAGAGAGGATTGTCAAAGCCAACAAGTTGCAGCTGCATGATAACAAGATGTGGAAAGTACCGAAGTTGTCTTAATTTAGGCACAAACCTGCTCAGTAAGAAGATAAAAACAAAAAGGGAGTTTGGTTCTCAGACTGCAAAATAGGCAAGATATACTGTTGTAATCTTCCACTATATTAATGTAACTTTCTGCTATGAACCAATGCTAATGTATCATGTATGTGTAACTATCGAGAAAAGGTATAAAAGAACTGTGCCTTCTGAATAAAGTTGAAGCTTGCTTTATCAATCATATTGATTGGCATGTGAGTCTTCCCCTGTCGTTCACAGATGAAGAAACAGAATATTCAATATATAGAAAGCTATATAAGTGATTGTAAAAGAGAGCTTGCTCTCTTACACTCTCTTAATTCTTTGACTATCTCAGACTATACCCTTGCCTCTAGTTCTTGTACCCTTCCCAATGCTTTACCCCTTTGTCCTGTTGCTCCTTTAAGTCTGCTCTGAGCTGTGTCTGGCAGCTCTTAGCAGGGCTCTCTCAACCACGCCCAGTAATAAACTACAAACTTCAAGACTCAACTGAAGAGGTCTCTGACCGTGTCTCGACCATCCCACACTGGAGGGTTCCTACATATTTTAATTTATTATTTAATTAGATGCTCCATAATGGAGGGGAAAAAAAAATACATTAAACATGCAGTGCATTAGGGGAAAACTGTGCAGAGTTCCAAAATTACAATATGGAAAAATTAGGTTTTTTTCCATCATTATTCAATTCAGTCTGCACTGTAATACATATTTTAATACTCAGCTTCAAAGGATTGTCCTTAATGACAGCATTTTGTTTTTCTTCAGGAAAGACAGATGAGAACTAGATTAAATGGAAACATAATGGGAATTCTGCTATGCCAAAATATACATAATTCAATTAGCACACATGGCTGAAACCTTAAATGAAGCTAATGAATTACAATGTTCAATATGCCTTTAAAACAATTTAAACACCATTATTAATGTAACAATTAATGCTCCTAGTAATTAACAGGCCCTGCTTTTGTTCCCATTAATTTATACATTTATTGACAGGCTTTTCCTCAGTACAGAGAGAGTGATTTTGAGCTGTTTCCCCTTAGGCAGGAAAAGGTATGCCGGCATTTCAAGCCAAATCATGGTGCAGAAAATCAGGCAGTATTTTTAAACAACTGTTTTTGCTGATAACTCCACAGTTCTGCCACAACCATGCCTTGGTGGATGTCACCTGGGAATAAATGGCTGCATTTTACTAACACTGGAAAATATTTTCAGTGTTTTTTGTATGAGATACTTTGTAAGAATTCATACTGCCCAAAACCCTGTGGGATTTCAAACATAATGATTTGGGCACTCTGGGGGCAGGGTCTATAAAGGCACATCTCAAACTCTTTTTGCCATGGAAACTCCCACCTATGAAAGAAGAAATGCAAAAAATAAATGAAGGGATCTCATTCCATTAAATGTATGACCAACAGTTATTTCTCCCATCCACCAACCAGATACCTGGAGTGGCAACTCTGTGAACAGGGACCCATCTAAAACTGCACAGTTCACGCAGGATCTGTGAACACACAAGATCTACTCCCTCTCTCCTGGATCCTGGAGACCTGGCCAGACAAAAGGAAGAGGGTCAATCACAATTTCCTGCAGAAAAGTAGTTTGCTGAGGGTTCCAGTTGACCAAGGGTAAAAAGAAACAGCAAAATAAAAAACCCAACCTGATGAAACTTCCCCAGCCATTTTTGTTTGCATTGAGAAAGGCAGTATAATATGACTGCATTCCCACAGATAAAGCCAGCTTCTTTTTCATGTGACAACATTAACTTCAAATGCCAGAAAGAAAGATATTTAATTTGTGAATTAAATATTCAACAGCGGAATAATAACTTATGAATATAATCCATTACTAAGCATTGTTACTACTGAAAAAGTAAACTTTTATAAACTGACACTAAGTCACTGCTCTCTAATAGAGTATGTTAGAATCCTCTGATTCATACTCCCACAGACCAGAAAAAAATCAAATGCCTGCCATGCTGGTGGTGCAGTTCATGGTTTCTACTGCAGTGATTTTATGTCCCTGAGAACTTCTAGGTGTCTTTGTAATGCCAGAAAACATCTGCCTGCTACTCATGGGAAAAGATTTTTTTTTCAGCAGCTCTACATAATGAATCATATTGAAATATGATATCACATTTAAACTCTGACAAATCTGATCTATTCCTTCCATAATGAAATATATTGTCAGGAGGTCATTTGTCTTGAATAAAATTAAGTGGGAATTAAGGGTTATTTTAAATATTGCTGGGGTATCTGAAAATCAGTGGACAAAAAAAGAGTGCCCAATGCCCAGAAATAAAAGTGTATGATTGTTGGAAAAATAAGTTAAGATACTGCCTCCTATTATGGGGAAATATTTTTCATCTGGAATTCATTAGCTCCTGACACACACTTCCCATGTAATAATCTCTATGTCTCTCCAGTTCCTTAAAACAAAATCTGCAGAAATAAACCACGAACACTTTATTGGCATTTGTGTTGTCGACCGAGATTAAATATGAAAAGTAAATAGGAAAAATTTATTTCATGCCAGTAGCTTGGTCATTTTGGACAGCAGAGTTTTCCCGCAAAAGTCTTTGCAAATAGAAAATTTGCAAATAGAAACTGAAATAATTATTTGAAATTTATGATATATGGATTTCATTAAAATCTCCCTAAATATTTATCTGTTTACTACTAAAAAACATAGTACACAGCAACTGCCAATTTGCTAGCATAGTAATATTATGGGTTTTTTTAAAAAACCAGGAAATCATAAACATTATTGAGATAGAGTTCTGAGATGTTAGTTCCTATTTTATGATTGATAAAAAGGGACAGATAAGGAATAATCATTCTCTTATTTCATTATACAGTCAGTTAAATGTATAAGCAAAAACCAGCATTAGTAGCAATCTTCCCTTGCCCATAAGTGTTCCATTATTTTATTACAGCCAAGAACCAAAGCAAGCATTCTATTACTTAATTAAAAAAGAGGGTGAAAGAAATATTTTGAACTAGTCAAAAAGATCAGTAAAACACTTTCACAAAACACTATGTGAAAACAAATGTAAAATTATCAATAATATTATTTATTTACCTTTCAAATGTGTTCCATGTGTGCAGGATTATCTGACTGAACCACCTTTATTAAAACTAATAATAGCCTTTCATTCTCCTGCATCTAAATCAATAGGTAAATCTGTTGGCATTTCTTTAATGGGACTGTATTTCTTGCTCCAGCACATCTGATCAGATTGGAAAGCACAGTGAAATTGGTGAAGCCAACCCCTCATTTCACCATTCTATTTCTGATAAATAAATTTTAAGAGCCAGAATTCCTCCCTGATGTGCCCAGGTGAGGTGTGAAGGCCCTGAGATTACACCAAGACACAGTCCCTATTCTCACTGCTCCCTCACCTCATGCTCACCATGCCTCTTCCTCACTTGTTAACAGAAAAATACTCATGGAAATCTGTTCTGAAACAGATTGTGAGCTGAGACAGGTTAAAAATAACTCTTTAAACCACAACCAAGTCTTCACATTTTAACTTAACCCTCAGGGGCTTGGAAAAGCCTTTTTAAGGCTGTTTTCACATCCATAACCAACTCACTCAAGCAAAACCAAATACTGGTTGGACTTTGCCTTTTGTTCTTACACTCATCTCTGTCTGTTTCACAGACAAAGCACTATGACTTAGGTTTGTAATCTCACTGAAGATTCTGATGTTAAATTCACATATATCTGAAAGTATCCTGCAGCCTTTCTTTGGGGAGTAGAGCCGGATGCGGAGAGCAAGAAACTGTACAGTCAATCGCAGTGGGGAAAAAATAAGCTGAAATATCATCCATTAAGGAAAAGCACTACTCAGAGCAGGCAGTTATTGTAGTTCAAGATGACTTGGATTCACACATGTGAAATGAGATTGGCAGATGAGACCTAATTCAGAAAATATTGCTGTTCTCAAACCAGTCTTTTACTTGAGTGCACCCAGCTCCCTCAGCTGCTCCTCACAGAACTTTCAATGATGCACCCTCTGTGACATACATTATACCACTTGACAAGAATTTGTCCTGTTATTCATGTGTAGAACATTAAAAAACATTCAAAGAAATACAGAATCACTAGAAATGAAACAAAGCATGAAACAGCACAGATGTGAAGCTTTAGCTCATTGTTGCTATTTTCAAACTGCCTTTAGATCTAAAGCAGCCCCAAATTGCAATTCAAGAACTATTTCCTCAGGAACAACAATAGGGGGTAGGTAAAGAGGAAGAGAATAATGCTGTGAGGAACCTTATGTGCCCTGCTAGCTGGTGTTAGGTCCAACAGGTCCTTGCCCATTCTGAACCCTGTGGTTGGGAGTCCCTGTGATACAATGTGAGGTACTTGTGCCAGCTGTGCACTGCTCCAGTGCACCCAATCAGCCCAAAAGACTGACTCAATTTTTTTTTTTCTTGTATGTGTTCATAGAGACATGGGGTATTTAAGACAGCAACGGACTCTACAGAAAAGCAGTGGCAAGTAGGTGCAAAATATCTATGTGCATTTTGTCTCTCATAGGTAAAAGTGACATTTAATCATAGCGATTCTGCAAACAAAAGCAGGGCTTGCCTAAAGGCCAAAGATTTATTTTTATTATATATTTTATTTTTATTATTCTTTGTGATATACAAAAAAAAAAAAACCAAGGATGATTTTCAGAGGTATTAAAAAGCTTAATTGGGTTGTGATGATGGAATAAGAAGTCCTTTCAACCACTTTTATAAAATCAGCTCCTAGCAACCAGAGTTATTCCAACCTCACACTCCTACCTGTGAAGGCACAGATATGGGACACAATCTGCAATAAAGCTCTTAATATCCAAGCAGGAAATTGCAAAATCATGGGCAATTCCCTTCCTCTGTGCAAATAACCCTAATTCCAGCATCTGCAATTTTGAACTGTAGAATGATAGCATGCCAAGTTTGTGTCAACCATGGGTAATCTGGGGACTAAATAAGTAACAGGGGCCCTAAAGGCAAGCATAGCCTAAAAGCTTAACATAATTTTGATTTTAAATGTCAAGTCACCCAACATTCCCTTAGTGAAAATCTTCAGTAATATTTTGAAGCAGAAATATTACGTTCTTTATAAATGGTTTTTTCCAGTTGTGTCTTCCTAATTGAAGTCATATTAGAATCAATTAGTCTTGCATTGTCATTCTAACCTTTAGTACTTAGAACCCAATGTTAATGTATCAGCTGCCCAATGCGTGATAGAGAATCAAGGGAAAGTCTTCTCAATTCAACCAGCAAAATGGAATTGTACTGCTCAGTTTTAAAAGTACTTTGTGCCATTCTCATTTTTCACACCAGGTAATTCTGTGACAAATGCCCCAATTTTGTGACTCACCTTTGACACCCTGACAATACTTAACAATATTTTCCCTTCTGTCTCCTGTATTATCAGGAGAATCTCAGAGGCTTTTTTATGCTGATGTTCTTCTGTCCTTATCCCCTTTCATCACAGATCACAAAGCAAATCTATGCTCCTTATCTACTCCTTTTATCAGCATGGGTAACATATCCTATCATGTCCTTTGATGCAAACTGCCTGCTCAGCTTATGAGTCTCCATCTTTCCTCTCACAGGGTAAGGACCTATTACCTTTCCTTGCCTCATAAAGGATCTAACCAAATCAAACCAATCCACATCCTCTCCATCACTTGCCTATCCATACATTTCCCTGTCTATGTGACGGCCCTGATGATTCCTTGTGTTGTTTCTTAAAGATAAAAGTATTTTAAAAATTCCATCCCATCTACTCCCATAATTTATTGGGATTTCCCAAAGTCAGCACATCCCTGACCATTTAAAATGTGAAGGATTTGGTCTCAAGTCCTTGTGCAATGCACGTTTGAGATTCTTCAAGCTTTCAATTCTAAGGACCATTGCAAAATTTACAACACATTCAGATTTCATAAACTTGCAACATTTCCTGGGCTTGACACATTACTCCTCCTATTAATTTTTTTACAGCTGGGTAGATAAGTATGTGTAAGTATCTGACTTGCCATTAAAAAATACAAAGTTATTATTTATTATCAGTTATTATTACCTGAAATGTTTTTGGGTTTTTAATTATTTTAGCAATCCATTAAGCAACAATAAAATAATTATCAATAACCTCAACTATATTTTACACAATGCAAAGAGTGCTGAATATATTACTTCTGTAACACCTAAGAGTTAAATACAAACCGAGTATGTGCTTTTTTGCCTCAGATCAGTTTACGGTATTATTTAATAACAGTATACTGATTGCTCAGTGAGATTAAAGATAAAATATCAAAAGGCCACATTTTCAACTAATGGACACTTTCAGGTTGGGTGCAGTAGGGCCTGGGATATGATCAAGAGAGACAATATTTCAAAGTTCCTTATTACAGTCTTTTAAGTTTTCATTACTTTCTTATGAAATGTATTTTCCCAAATGTTATAAAAGTGTGTAAATGGCATTATTTTCATTTTTACATCATGTCTGAAGGCTGCAAAATCTCCCTGGTTCAGCTGAAAATTATTCTCTACTTTTTGAGGCAAGTAGCATGGAAATTACAAAGGGATTCAATATTACAAAGGGATTCAATAATATGAATGTGCATATTATTTTATTATTATTATTTTATTATTATAATATTATTATAATATAATATTATTTTATTATTACGTGGCTGTGCATTAAAGGGGCTTGTCACAAGCACAGCACTGTTCCAGCTTTCCAGCTGAACTGCACAAAGGGGCTCCAGTGCCTCCAGCACATTCTTCATGCTCTCCATTGTGTTTCTACCCCTTCAGTTACAACTGTTGCACCTCTAAATTGAAGTGAATTTGTGGGGGGAAAGCAAGACTAAAGTGACTCCACTGTGTCCCTCCCCGAATAGTCCCTGGATAGCTATGTCGAGGGGAAGGCAGGGGAGCCCTCCACGACCAAGATAAAAGACCAAGGGCTGCTTTTTCCTCTGGGATAATGTCAGATGTTTATTCAGGCGGGACTCCAGGAGGGGAAAGAGAGAGAGGAAAGACTTTCCTGGGAATTTCAAACCTCGGGGAAGGGGCGGGGAGGCATGTAACATCGGCCAATGGGATAGCATTCCAGGGACAGAGAGGGGAAGGGATAAACAGGTCACACTTGGAGGGAGAGATACATAGAACTAGGGAGCACCAGGTATGTGCACTACTACACAAAACAATCCAATTTTCAGCCTACTTTAGAGCCAGCCTACAAACAGGTGAGGTTCTTGAGTCACGCCAGCCACTATGTACAAATCACGAACAGGATGGGACTCTTGCTGGATGTGCCTCAATCTGTTTATTCTTAGCGTCAGTCTCATTACACAGTTTGAGACAATAGCAAGATGCGAGCAGCTCACATCTGCAGCAGATGTGGAGCACAATGTTACAATATCTCTTAAAAGTTATTTGAACAATAGCAAAAGGCAAAAGCATATTGAAAGTAGCTTTGTCCAACCACTATAGGTACACATACACTTGGTTAAAACGATACTTGCTTATTTCAAATACAATGCCTACTTGTAAGCTTCAAATGACAATGTACAGAGCTTCATTATTAAGCTTAGACCTTCTTCATATCTCACTAGATATACTTTTTGCAGTCTCAAGTGTTATTATGGCCGTACTCTAATACACAGACCGTTGTTCTACTTATCCTTGCTGTCTATATTTTTGCTGACAACTCTTGTGGCTACAGCTTAGCTCTATTTGCAATTCTGTTGTTTCTGAGGCCTGCTTTTCGCAGCTTACTCAAAACCCTCTACTTTTAAGGATTCCTACACTTGAGTCCATAAATGCAGCTCTTGCTCCTGCATGAAGCTGCAGGATTGTGTCAATTCCAGCCCTGCCACTGCTTTCCTGACCCCACGGCAGCACCGTGGGAGCAGCGGGACAGGATTGGGGGTGCAGGCTCCTGTCCAAAACAGGACCCTCACCATCCTTCAAGAGACAAACATGCAGACTGCACACCAGGAATGCCGTAATGATAACCCCAGCAAGGCACAAAATTTAATGTGAGGATGTATTGACTGTGGAGCAGAAAACTTACCCCTGCTGATTGTGCAGGATGCAAGTGCTAACAGAAATGCACACCAAAGTTTGGCATGAGTGTGGTTCTACAGTATAGAAAGCAGCTGTTAGACTTTCATCTGGCATCTCCTTCTACTTACTAACAGAATTTTACTCAACCTATGGAACTGAATGGGGTTCTCTTAACCTGTTTTTTCAGTTATTTAAAACAATCCCTCAAGTTTTCAAACAGACTGTAAACACAATGTTTACACTATAAAAATATTAACGGCTGGCTTAAAGCTAGACTTCTAAGTGCCAGTCCTTGACTTAAAATACCAACATTGCACAGGGAAAATAAACTAATTTCAGTAAACAGACAGCACCACCATTCATTAGTCAGATGCAATTAATTCAAGGAAAAAAAGGATGAACTTATGAACATTCAAATCAATATTCAATATTTGAGGTATTTCCTAGGTCACAGAAAGCACTTGAGATTTCTGTGCAAGGTTACATCTCTCATTCCCTAAGTGCATGCAAGAGGAGAGCACTGGACATTTTTTTATCTTGACTTCAGGAAGGTTTTTCACACTGTCTCTATTACATCCTCACTGAAAAACTGAGGAAGTTGCTCAGATAAGTAGACAGTGAGGTCTGTTAAAACTTAAGATTGGAGCACCTGACATGCAAACACTGAAGTGGTCCCTTTTAACATGAGATGCATCCGCCATGCACATTTGGCTGACATTTTACAGACAGGGAAGAAACATCTCAACTTAGAAGAGGAATATTAATGCAATTTACAGACACGGAGAACTGGGAGAAGAGAATCAAATTTTCAGGTGTGTTGACAAGACTCATCTCACTACCTGAGTAGAAATAAAATTATGAAATTGGGAGGGAATAAAGCAGAGCTGAGCAAAGGATTCAGAGAAAATAAATATTGCAGTGCTGCGCAGGAAGGCGGGATGTGCACATGTTCATTATTTAATAACATAATTCCTTGGGCATTTTAGTTGGAAATATGCAACGTGCCTTCTTGGACTTGGATTTACCAGGCTGTACTGCAATTTATATCTTATACAAAATATGTGGAACTAGATATTCAGAAACTAAGAAAAAAGTCTGACCATAGAGTGACTCAACATCTCTTAAAACAAAAAATATTTTCCTAAAGAGGCAAAAAATATTTACTATTTTAAAGGATATACAAGAGGACAAAGGATCTCCATCTTTTTAAGAAATCCCATGGGATTTTATATATTTAAATTGTTATGTTACCAGTAGAATGGTGGCTTTCCAGTAGAATTAGACCAACATCTATTAATGCCAAACCAAGAGAAAAAAAATCTGATTTTGCCGTTTTCCTGCTTTTGACACAAAAAATAAGATGGCAATTTTGTATAATCTTATGGAAACATAGATCTGAGGAGAGGTAAAATTGCATGAAATAGCAAGCAGTTATGTGGGGGAAAAACCTAAAAAAACCATTTAGAGTGGTTTCCCAGAGCTCTGATAAATACTATAATGAAAGAAAATGAAGGCAGACATGACAGAACTGAGTCACCAAAAACCTGGATGAAAGCATGTTCTTGTCTCTTTGTTACTGCTCTCTGAGGAAGGAAAGCATTCATTTTCCAGAAGGAGGGGTATTGGAGATGATGTTTTGGGGAGTCAGAAGCCATTTGGAATGACACAGAAAAAGCATGTGTAAAACAAGTGAGATATCAGACTGAAAAACAACAGAGGCTCCCCTCTAATGATGGATTTCAAAGTGCTCTGTTCAGCAGAGGTGAACAATTGTGTGTATGGAACAAGATATTGTCTGTAGCAATCTGCCAATTCTCTCCTGGATCTCTGCAGAGAGGCTAAAATATCAGTTATGTGGTTTTATTCAAATACACTGTAGCAAAAACATAGGGCCTGCTTTTACTTTTTTATCAAAAATATGCTTAGAAAACATTTTACAAGAGTATATTTTGAAGATGCTGCTGTGCTCCTTCTTTCTTTGTCATCCCTATTTAGAGTATTTCTGTTAGGCAGGGAACTAATTCTGCTAAATAATTAACATACACCATGAAAACTACTATAAAAAAATAACACAGGTTTCTACTCTGGTGGTATGCACATCTTAATAATTTCTTCACCTTGTCAGTAAGCTATGTCACTTCATATAGTATTTGACAGTATGCAAATATTTTAGGGTGCAGGAAAATCACCTGGCTGCTGGGAGCTCCCAGCTTTATTCTCTTTGATTGTGTGCTATCTCCAGTAAAACAGTGATGCTGATGCATTTTTAATCTTTTACCCTACAAGGCACAGAGCCAGCAATGAATACTTTTTATGCCACAGGTGTGTACACATGGGCTTGCTCTTTTCCTGTTTAAAAAGCTTGGAAATGGAGAAGAGCCTTCATGCTTTCAGCCACCAAGGTGTCTCCTTTCTGTCTACCCTTAAACATGAATATATTTGGTAGGCTGTAAAGTCTGCAAGCTTAGATGCTTCTGTAATGCACAGTCAGCATCTAAGGGTACCAGATACTCTGTAAATGTGTTCCAGTAATTTATTATTATTACACTGAAATATCAGTGTCTTTCAAAGACATGCAGCTTCTTGCCCACAGGGAGAGGCCCTCCATATTTATATATTCACTTCTGAGCCAGGGAGCTGCAAAGGCCCAAAGCACTTTCAAAAATGACAATGGCAAATGGGGAGGCAGCAGCAACAAGGCAGCTTTCCCTCATAATTATGAATAACTTGTAAATGTCCTTTAGTCACCTCTAGAGCATTTTTTTTTAATTGCTCTTGAGAAGAGAGCTCCAGAAGCAGAAGTAACTATCTCCAGAGTGCTGGTTTGCTTGCTGGATTAGAACCCCTGTGACGTGGTGGGCTGAACTGGGCCATTATTACCTGAGCCTCCTTTCCAGTGCAGGATGAACTCTTTTTCAGACTCCACCTGATCTGTATTAACACATCAGGGTTACTCCCAGAGGACTAAATTAATGCAGCTCCATGGGATTATTTGCTGGCTTATAGCACTGGGACTAGGTTTAAATCAAGTGGAGATTGGCTCTCCTGGTCCCCCAGGAGAGTGGGCTGCTTTTGGCCCATGGGTGAGGTGTGTAAACACATAAATAACTGTAGGAAATATCTATAAACACACAAAAATCTGTAGGGAAGTCACAGTATTTGGTGAAGGGACAGAATTGGTAATCTTTGGCTGGAACAGGAAAGAACAGAGTTGAAATGTTGGAACACAAACTCACAGACTCAGGACTTCTCTAATTCATCTACATTTGGAAGGCTATAGAAGACATTGGTCTCAGGCAGGCAAAGAAAAGGTGAAGAATATTTTCCTCATGCCCTGGGGGCAAAGCAGGGCACATTGCCATGCATCTTCCCTTCTCTGTTGACGCATAGTTCCCCAATGAACTCTCACTTGCTTTATTGTCAATGCTTTTCAAAAGGATGGTTTGTTGTCTCTTTATTTTTGTCTTTCCCTGACAATTATGCCTCTCCCTTTAGGCAAGAGAAGGAAGTGTCTTTTAGCCTGAACCAAACCACTAGATTTAGATTTCTTGCCTCAATTCACTAACCATAACAAATGACTATGATTGCTCTTCTGGTCAGTCTTTCCCTGGCCAGTTCATGGTAGAAAACAATAAATTCTATGCATTCCAATCAGGGTAATAGGCACGATAAATAAATTATACAAATTGCTCTCAGATTGGCATCTTGGGCTCAATTTTCACTGGACTACTTAAAAATCTGTCTAACTTGATATTTATTAGACTTGTAGAGTTTATATTTCCTGGGGTTTAAAAATATGTAACAGTTAAAAGCCTGATGATAAAGTAGGTTGCATAAATTCATATTACCTACAATATCATTACTGCCTACACAAAGCTCAAACATTTTATTTTTAAAACTGATTCTTGCAGACAAAGCAAAGAGGTTCCAGAAAAAGTTTGGATCTGGGATAGCCTGTGTGGTGGTGCACATATATGTGTTTCTATGTATCTCTCCCTCCAAGTGTGATGTGTTTATCCCTTCCCCTCCCTCTCCCGGGAATGTTATCCCATTGGCTGATGCTATATGCCTCCCTGCCCCTTTCCCGAGGTCTGAAGTACCCGGGAAAGTCTTTCCTCTCTCTCTTTTCCCTCCAGGACTCTAGTCAGAATAAATATCCAACATTATCCCAGAGGAAAAAGCAGCCCTTGGTCTTTTATCTTGGTCGTGGAGGGCACCCCTGCCTTCCCCTCGACATAGCTATCCAGGGATTATTTGGAGAGGGACAAAGGGGAGCTACTTCAAGCCTGCACCCTGAAATATGCTTTGCTGTGATCTGCTTCTTCTGCAGGAAAGCTGTGCAGTTCCCTCACTGGATGCTTCCAGAGCTGCCCAAGAGCATGACACCAGATTTCCTGGGATGGGAAGCCCCGAGATTTCCAACTCTCTGCATATCTGATCCTTTCTTTTCAGCCCCTTTAGAGCCTTCACAGTATGTAAGGTTTCTCTGAGGTGGCTTCTTATTAGACCAGAATCTTGAAAAGAAATAGATGTAGGGGAAAAAAGTAATAAAATTAATTCCAAGTCCTAAGTAGCTAGTCATCCTTCTCGCCTTCTGGTATTCCCATGGAAAAGATGAAGGGGAAGTTTGGTTCCAGGGAGTTTTACAGTCTGTACCTGCAGGAAGCTGGGAGAGCATTCCCAGCAGTGTGGCATGTTGTGTTTAATGCTGTCATAGAGATTCTGTTAATGGGATTCTGTGAGAAACACTGTGCTCCGATGAGACATATTAGAACAACAATTAGAGTTTGCTCAGATTTGCTTGTCAGGCCACATTTCTGAATTCTATGCTACCCAAGAGCTCCACATCCTTGGTAACTTGTCAGTGACTAGAAATTGCCATGCATCAACACCTTACAGGTTTCCCAGCTCCAACTGGGACCTGAAACACCAGAGTGAAAAAAAGGACCTAATATGTGAGGTTTATCTTGTGTGCAAGAAAAAGGCAAAAATAGCCCAAAAAAAACCCCCCCAAAACCCCAAAACAAAACAAAAAACCAGAGAATTTATTCAATGACATGATCTGAAGCACCAATGTCAATCTTTTCCATGAATTTCCTTACACTGAAGATTTCAATCTAAACTGTAATGTCATTAAAATCTGTTAGTTTTGGGTTTTTTCACTTTTATCTTGCTCTTTTTATCAATCAGTTTTCAGATTATCAGAAACTTTTTTAGTGGGTGCACATATGTAGACTATAAAATAAGTGTTTCACTTTAGTGGGTACACATAAATAGACTTTATAAAATAAATGTTTCACTTTGGGACTACAGCTTAAGGTCACTTTTCTGATAGTTTACATAATTGAAGGGTTTCAGGTTCTTTGTGAATTGGTCTGTAAAAATCCATTCTTTTCTCACTATTATAGTGAGGATGTTTAAAAACAATATGAAGGTGGTAGTGATAGAATAGTAAAGTCCAGCTTTGGTCCACATAAACATCTAGTAAGAAAGAAAAAGTACTTCCAGAGTGGTTTTATTGATAGCTAGAGCAGCATGCAGTGGAAGAGTTGGCGTATTTACATGTATGATTATATTGATAACTGCTAAGCTTGGGTGCATCCCTAGTTTTGCTGAAAATCCTTTTCTCTTTGCCCTGTGCTGTGCACATCATGATCAGAAGCCTTTGCTGTCATTCAGCTCTCAGCCTCAGTCACAAGCACCTCTGGGGACAATATGTGCAATTTGGACATATTTGGAGGTGCCTGAGGTGATTGTTTACCTCCAGTTGGTGTTCTCTGAAATATATGGTAGCAGTAGGGCTCCTGCATAAACCTCCCGATCCAAATCAGCTTTTCAGCTCAGAGAAGTTGGCTGTGTATTTACTCACTCATGTGCAGAGTGGCCTCATGAGTACAGAGCTGCTCAACAAATAGCCATCAGCCAGGAGTTGGATTATACTGACTGTACCCCCAAGCGTGCTGGATTCACCTCACCACATCCATGTATAGGTGTACCATCAGTTTATCTTCCAATTTAATGCACAATAGTTATTGCTCTTCTGGAACAATTAACTGTGTGTCCCTCAGCACAAAGGTTTTCATACTCCCTGAGGACTCTGTTTCTTCACTCCTGATGAGGGGGGAGGGGGGTTGTTGCTGGTGTTGTCAATTGAACTGTCTAAAGTTGGCTTAATTGTTCCTTTGACAATAATGGAAGCATTTGAATTACTGATGAACTGAAGTGGAATGTAAATGTAACAACACTCAGTTATGTTTTCATCATCATGGACATAGCACATAGTTTTGGTAAGGATGCATTATTTTGTAGTAATTCACTCTGTTTCTTAGACATATAAGAGGAAGAAAGAATCAGCAGTAATTACAGGATAATTCTAACAGAAAGAGATCTTCATTCTGCACAACTAAAGAATTGGTACAATTTTTCTCAAATGTTCTTTGTTCTACAATATTTTGAAATATTCAATTATTATTTCCTAGTAATTATACAACTAGAAATTCACAGAATGCAAGTTACTATTTTAGCCTTTAAAAAAAAGTAAATAAGAAAACACAGCCTAATTCACAAAGCAAGTATCCAAATCAGTCTACTGATTTTCTGCTCATTTGAGTCTTCTGCTTATTTCAGGGAATTTACATATCTGACACATTTTCTTTAAATATATGTGATGCTTTTTGTTTACATGGAAAACTTCCACTTTTTTTTTCAGACTTAGTTCTAGCATTGCACAATATCCAAGATTGCAAGCCTTAACATTTTTTACTAAGTTTATCAGTTGCACCAAGGGGATTAGAGGTTTTACTTTAAATAGTACATGAGAAACAGCTGGAAATCATCTTTATACACGCTTGGAAATTGTGTCAGTGTTCCTTTGTGTAGAGAAATAGGATAATATTCTGTTTCATTTGAATGTTAGAAAAAAATAATATATATATATANTAGGGGATTCCTTACATATATGAGCTGAAACTTGTGTAAACCACTTTGATCAGAGTCTGAAAATGTAACTTTTATGGAAGAACCTATACCCTTGCAGGATAAATTTTGCAGCATAATAGGTACTAAGCTTTAAGTTGGTCTCCCCTGCAGTCAGTATTCACAACAAAAGCACTTTCTAGCTACTGTATCCATTTCAGTCTTCCTCACCTTAAATATAGCTGTTACTGCCAGGCCACAGGGAAGAATTACTTGTATTATCTTTCTAATACTAATGTGTCACTTTCAGAGTAACCCTAAATGCAGATATATCCTCAGGTTTAGAAATAAACGTTGTGTTATGTTTGTTTGCAGAAGACCTGCTCTTTCCTGGAGCTTTTGTGTCTTTAAAACACTTGGAATATCAAAAGAATGCTTTTGTGTTTATTGTAATAGCTTTTGATAGGTTTATGTCTCTTTAAGTTGTCTTGTTCAGACTTTATTTTATGTACATTGTCTGTCTGCAGTTTTTAGCTTTCAAAGTAGCAATCCAGACTTTTCATTCAGTTTTTACCCAAGGGCCACAAATGCTGTGTCCCCACATAACTGAAAATGTCATTTGGTGTAAAGGTGTGTTTCGTCTGTGTGCTACATTCACCTACAGAGCACAAGTTGCATTCACCTACAGAGCATGGGGTTGAACACCCCACAAATCCCAAATCATGAGCTGGGAGTTGCTCTTTTTCTGCTGCCATTGTTTCCTCACTGATTTGGCCTCATGGCCCCTCTTTATTTCAGTGCCAGGAGGCCTCTGCACAACAGAACCATCCACTTTAGAATGGCAGGGAAAGGCCCTTGGAATGAGTGAGTGTGGAGAAACAGCACAGCTGAGTGTGTGTATTGTCACCTTTGGGTTTTACCAGTACCCCAGCTGGTCCTGCACCATGTCTAGTCAAGATCACAGCCCCCTGCCAGCTGAGCACAGTCTGCTGCACTTCGAGGAAAATACTGCACAAAGGAGCATCATGTCTAAAACAGTGAAACACTATCTAAAGCCATGGTGTATATGAAAGAAGCTGTGTTTATAAACAGTTCATCTTTTAGCTTCTTTGCCACTGCTGTCAGAAAAAAAAAAAAAAATCCCTTTTTACCTCTTTTCTGAGTCCCTGAAGAGGATGAAGAGGACTTTAATGATAGTTGGGTTGTTCAGAAAATAACCACAGCATGTTTCTGGCACCACAGCTGAATTAATTTTGTTTTGTCCCTTCAGACTCTCAACTGTTTTGCTAACATCACTTTTACTCTATTTACTCTTTATTACCCTATTGAGATTATGGCATCTGAGGTCAGCTGTCAGTACATGCTTTTCCCCTCTTTCATTCACTCATCTGTCCTGGAACATCCTGTTTCCTGCTTTGTGAGAATGTTATCTTCCCACTCTGGTTTCAAGAACAGACCATTCGAGTGCGTCAAAGCAAAATGCTGCTGTCTCTCAATTGCTGAACTCCACTGTCTGAAAATTCTGTGGATTCATAAAGAAGGAATTTCCATTCAGAAAGATTTTTTTCCTCATCACTTTTTGGATATACTTTTGATTTCTTGCTCAAGAGAAAAATTTTGTAAGTCTGTTAATGAAGACAGCTGACAGATCTTGCAATAGTTAGTAAAGGCTTTAGAAAGGCTTTATTTGACACAGGGAACTTGTAAGAAGATAGACCCAAGCATTTAAAATGTTTTTTGTCTAAATATCTCACTTCTTAGACCTGTAAAATTCAAGATATAACTCTTAGACATCTGATGGGAAAAAGTTACTGCTACTCCTTTAATGTTGCACAGGGCTTGCAAAGCTCACAACTTTCCTCTATGCCATTTTGAGCTTGACAAGGAATTGGAATGTGCCCACATTAAACATTATGGAGAAGGAACTTGACTTTGAACTCCATGCTGCTGATAGGAGTCCTGGGAGCAAGAGATTGCATCCTGCCTCAGATCAGTGTTTCAGATACACAATTTATAGTTCCCTTTGTTTTTCAGTAAACTAATTCAGGGACTTGTGTGCTTTAATTACTCAGTGGTAAACTGGCTTGCTCCATTCTCAGTTGTTGTTGCTGTCATTTTTTGAAGATGGTTCTCTAGAGGTAAATTAAATGTAAGGAAATAGGAAGTTCACAAAATCTGGTTTATTTTCTCCTGCATCTCTCAAACACAAGTGTCTAGGACTGCTTTTGTTCCTGCTTGCTATATTTTTTTTCTTCATTAGATAATTACTTATGTTCAAGTAGGCTTTTGTTTTTCCTTTGATAGTGTAATTTCCTATTTCTGCATAGAGAGGCCATTAAAGAGGTAATTAAATAATGGATGAACTTGCAGAATACAATGATTGACTGCAGGTGATAGTGAGCAGAAATGCACTTCAGATATTTATGTGCTGAAGCAGGATACAAAATGCCATATTCCTGTAAGAATGTATTGGAACAGAGGAGAGGAGGAAAGATCCTAAGTTACAGTCTCTCATTAGCAGTCATTTGTAACTTTTCTCTTGTTGACTGGAGAACAGTTGTCTTCTGTACAATTATTTACTACAGACTTACATTCTGCAGTGTTTATTTGAGATAACTCTTGATGAATTAGCCCTACCTGCTTGAAAAGTGTTCATGTCTAACAAAACAATATTTGAATAACAGGATGGCAGGACTGCAACACAAGATGTTTTTCTGGCAGCAGGTATGAGAGGACAACTCTTCCCGAGAGTGCTAAATCTAATCTAAGTAGCACTTAATCCATATGCCTGACAGTTAGAGCTGAATGGTGTTAAAGCAACAAATAAACCTTTTTGTGCATGAGAAACACAGATAAAATACAATATAATACCACAGTCTACAATACAAACAATGGAGCTTTGACACGAGGCAGAGAATTATTTCTCCAGGTAGATGTGATTAGGAAGGAAGTGAAAAAGTGAAAGAAAGCAAGCTCAGACTGTGTGAGACTGGACTGCAAATGCTTTAAGGTACAGAGTGTTATCATCAGCATCTAAAAGGTTCTCACAGGGTCCACCTGTATTCCCTCACAGCAGAACTTTAGATGTTGCTCATTCATCCCAGATACCAAAGACAAAGCTTTCAGTATTCTCTCTTTCAGTAATTTCTGTAATATTTTTTCTTTTCATTCATTCACTGTAGCCTGCAGTTTAGAAATAGGCTTTCAAAATGCAATCCCTTAATTTGTTATATACTGCTGAAAGAAAAGACAACCTCAACATTTGAAATTTCCATGTGCTAAAAGGTTTTCCCTGTTAATTGTGTCATGCTGGATGAATGGAATTCAAATGGAGAAAATTAAGCTATGTTTGGGCAGGTATTAATTTAGATTTTTGCTTTTCATTTATGCCATGTGATAGTAAGGGATTTTGTCTGATTTATTCACACACCCACTCACAAAACCACAAAACAGAAGGTGGCATCATTTCAAGGGAAAAGAAAACCAGGATGATAACAGAGAATTTAGAGACTTAAAATGTATCTTGTTTCTTTGACACAAACATTACTCAGAGAAAATACCTCAACAAAGCCATGCTCAGCTACAGCTTCCTTGTAATCTTTTGACCATTTGGAAATTCTGGCAGCAGTGTGAGAATAATAGATGAGCTTTAATTTCAAAGGAGATTTTCCTTCAGTCTTTAACATCATGCAGTGTAGAAGTACAGGTCTGCTGAAAAGCTCCTGGGAATAAAAACCATCTTCCTTTATATTTTAGTATGGCTGAAGCCTAGTTTAATCCAGGGCCATTTTAGAAAGGACATTTCCTTGACTGAAACTAATCCACAACAAAAGAAGGGGAAGAGCCTTGACTGACATGGCAAAAAACCCCAAGGTTACACAGAATATGAGTTTTATAGGCATGGAGAAAAGTAATAAAATTTTTGTCTTGCATTAAGGGGAAGAAAAAGCATCAGCAATTGAGGGAACAGAAAGACATATTTTCCAGCCTGAATAAACTTACTGTAAATGATACCAAACACAACAGAACCTATTTCTTAAACTCTTGAACAAAACAAAAGCTTTTCAATTAAAAATAAAATAGTTTAACTGTCTTAGCCAATCTATGTTAATTGAATAAAGACTGAAGCATTTTATTTTTAGAAATTACATTAGAAGAATCCCAAGCCCTCCAAGCTTCAAGGCACAGTAGACGTCAGACAAAACCACTTAAAAGCAAACCAAGCAGTTTGCAAATTACTTGTTTATAAGAACAAGTTTTCAGTATGTGTCCATGCGAAAAAAATATTAAGAAATGCAGCAACAAGTTTGAAAATGGCAAGACAATACTTCTGTTCCTTCAGGCATTTAGGAATTCAGAGTATGAATTCAGGGTATAGAATATTCACAGGCTATATCTGGAGCTAACACTGCCAGAATTCCCTCTTGCAGAGAGAGGGTGAGTGGCCATTAGAGGGTCTGATAGTGCAGATTAGAAGCAACAACTGTTGAGAGAAGTTCTTAAATACAGCCAGATATTTTTCATGAACTAGAGAGATTCAAGTATATTTCATCTCCAGACTCGACATAATTTTTGCATCAAGCAGCTGTATGGTAACTCAATCAACTATGAATGTATTTATTTTGCTTTTCCTTTTCAAAATGTAAATTCTTCATTAAATATTTCAGGTTTCCTTTTCTGCCCTTATTCATGCCAGGACAATCCTGGTAGATGCGTGCTTAGCTACAGAGACAGAAAACCAGATTTTGTATGCAATTTTTTGACACTTGGGGTTCTGTTTATCAGTTCAAGGAAAGTATCTGGATTACAAACAGAGTTTGGTCAAATTTTGGTATCTGGACCAGGCTGGGGTTATTGCAGAGTAAAGCATTTAATGAGCTGCAGGAATGACAGAACATTCCTCAGAAGATGCTCTACAATGCTGATGAAGGGATTTTCCAGAGCAAAGACATAAGCTTCACAGAACACAGAGAATGAAGAGGTTCCAAGATGAAGAATGAATCTCCCTCAAACTGGCATTTGAATACATAAATTAATGAGTTTGTTCCAGCCCCACCAGAATTCTAATAGTTACTGCATCTGAAAAGGAAAGGAGAGTCTGAAGGAGAATTATTCCCTCTTTTCCAGGCAGAGACAGCCTCAGCAGCAGAGTTTAGAAGACAACACTTTGTATCAAAAAGAAAGGCAATTCCCTTGAAGCCCTCAGTGTTTACAAGTGTCCAGCATTGGTCTGTCCTTTATTTCCTACTGAGCAGGGCTGTTTATCTGAAGATACTAATGCAACCCAAGAACAGACAGAGTCCCTATCAACCTTTTATCCCTCTGCCATTTTGTGCAATTCCTAAGTTTAATGATTCATACTAGAAATTAGAGAATATAACAATACTCCCGATTCTGCTTTCTGGACTTCCCACACTGCATCTATGCCTAATGTGTTTGGGCTTCCTGGGACAGTGGATGACAGCAGAAGTGAGCCCAGAACAGTGGGATATGTTTCCATTTTTCTCAGGGAACACATTCTGCTGCTGTTCCCCAGCTGCCCCTCTCTGTGTAATACAGCACATGCTAAGAAGAGGAAGGAAAAACTAAAGCTTGATATTTAGAACATGTATTTGGATAGAAAAAAAAAGTGCTAAGAGAGCTGGAATAAGGTAACGCATTCCAAACAGAATCCTCTGGAGAATTTTACTCTCCCAAACCACTTTCTATCTGTTGTTTATGCATCCTGCCACTGAGTGTTGTACAACTGAATGCTCCATATACTTCTGTCAGCCTTTCATCATCCCCTTCTCACAACCATCAAATCCTGGAGTGATTCAAATAGGGACTGGGGATTTCTCTGCTTGAGGACAAAACAAACAGAAAAACCTTTCCCAAGCTGAAACTACAATTCACCATTGCTGTGACGTTAAGCCAGGTTGGGCAAAACATAATCAAGTTATTATAAGGAATGAACCACAAACATTTTTGTCTGGTCCCTTTAGGTTCTCCCACATGAACTAATTAGCCCAATGTCCTGGGATGCTTCAGGCTTCATGAGTTATCTGAAATCCATTTATTCTGTCATATTCTGAGACTTGAAAGATATAAACTATCACAATGCTGTAACAAACTGTTTGGTTCGGTGTTGGGGTTTTTTTGGTGTGATTTTGCTGTTCTGAATTCACGGAGTCACTAAGCAGTATTGATTATAAAGACTCACAAACAGAGGCTCCACTAGTTGTATACAAGTCCATCTTCATTTTCCCAATAAGGCCCACTTAATTTAGGAAATTTATAAAAGAAAATATTTGCCATTAATAAAGGTTAGACCTCATTTTTCTTAGGCACCTTAGTACAAAGGTGAAATTCACCACACTTAACCAAATTGTCATGCAGCTTCATCAATGGTGCATCCCTCAGCATAGAAAAAATTAGGTGTACTTGGATTATTGTTCATGTGATATCATCTTTCAGGCATTCCCTGTGGTTTGCCTATCCCTGTAGCATGGAGCAGTAAGAAGTTTATGGATGCGGTCTATTAAAAATATGTTTGCTTTATTCTTCTGTACTATAACAGTAAAGGAGAGACAGATTTAAAAACTGGAGCAGAAATGCAAACTAAACCATTCCTTTAAGCCAGATTAAAAGGTGAACATCTTACCTATATTATCCAGGTCCCATCAGTTTGTAGAGGTACAAAGGATGTAATCTTCTCTTGTTCTAATAGATCTCAAACACTACAGGCTCTGTAGCATGCACAGTGCCCTCTCAAAGTTTTAAGCATTAAATTTTCCTCTAATAAACCAAATATAATATGTATTTATTTATTGTGGTGTTAAATCTAGAATGCTACATCTGACACACACTTCAAACTCCATTAAATACAGCGGCACTAACAGCAGGCTGCACCCTAAATGAGTTCTGGGGGTATTAAACTGCAACAGTAAACAAGCAAGGTCACTAATGAGCTGAGACAGGAAACAGAGCTGCTGGCTGCCTTTCAAGTTCAGAGGAGTATCCAAATGGATGTGTTATACTCAAGAGTAGAGAACTAGACCAGTGTAATAATTAATTATTGTTTATCTGAAATTTGTTAGAAATTTTAAGGGTAATATCCAGAATGCAGGAAATTGGAAGCTGTGTCCATTCTGTGATCCAGTATTTACCACAGCAGGGGACCCAGGAGCTGTTACTGAGATCACAGTTAGACACTCAAATGTGAAGAGACAACCATCTCAACACAAAGAACCACCACACATTAAAATCTATTGCAAATGCACCAGAAACACAATGTCATGTTAATCCATATCTTAAAAAATTATATAAGCAGAAATGTTTTGACAGATTAATACAATTTCTCTATACCCTGAAGCAGTGATCTTGCAAAAACCCTCTGAATTATTTTTTGCCAGGTCTGCTGGCCAGTTGGAGACTGTGGAAACACGTACACATGACCTTCAGCTTCAGATTACAGGCTGACAGAAGACTGTGGGTTGACAGATGTGATGCAGACTTCGGGAGCTGTTCCCTGGCCTAGTAAGTCACAAAGTTCCTAGTAAGTTCACAAAACATAAATACATGTTATTTCTCTTCACTTTTTAGTATAAGTATCAAAACAACTAAAAAACAAAAACAACAACAAAAAACCCCAAAACCAAAACAAGAAGTGATTAGAGATGTTCAGTAAGGTCAAAACTTTATATTGTTTTATCAACATTATCCAGTGTACCTTTCCAAGGGGAAATGCATGACACTGGTTTCCAGGAAGTGGAAAAGGACTCTCAAAGAAAGCACAGGAGAGATGTTCTGTCCCAATCACCTTCCTCTCAGATGGGTAAACATGAACAAACTTTTAATTTCCTCTGTTAATCAGACTGAGTCACTTGCTTTGCTCAAGCAAATCACAAAAGCCACTTTATGTTTAATCTGACACTTTTCTCCCCACAGAATAGATCTGCCCTCCCATCCTGTGTACCATGGAATATTTGAAGCCAGACTGCTATTCACAAGGTTCACCAGAACATAACATAAGCATCACTGCTCTCAGGACTCTTTCACACTACATACAAACTTAGGGAGCTCTACCAGTGTTTACAGAATGAATAAGCCTTTGTCATTTTTTTATTTAGTAGTATTAAAATAAATGTCTTGATGAATATGCAGCCAACAAGTAAAGCAGGGCTCACTGTGATAAAATAGACAGAATATGAAGGAATCTATTCTTTAAAAATGACTTTAATATTAGTACTTGATACTTTTTTTTTTTTTTTTTTTTTTTTTTTTTTTTTTTTTTTTTTTTTTTT
>VWZN01016523.1:183111-197034 GCA_013396955.1 Regulus satrapa
CAAAAAAAAAAAAAAAATTAAAAAAGAAAAAAAGAAAAAAGAGATAGGGGAAGGAGTAAAAAGCATCATATTAATTGCGGGCATAAATAACTGTGCTGGTTTCAGATGGAACCCAGCCCACAGAAGTAATAGACCAATCAGAAAAGGGTACGTCCTTGAGATACACATTTCAAAATCGAAAGCTCGGGAAAGGTGGGCTCTCTTTCTTTCTGGCAAAGCTCAAGGTAACATTGCAGCTCTGTGTGCTTGGCCGGCCCAGCCTGGCCCCTCTGCGTGGCCAGAGCCAGGCCCAGCTGGGTCGAGTCTTTTCCCTGCAATCCCGGGAGGGCTGGGGCTAGAATTTTGTTGCTGTTAAACACTACCAGGCAGAGGGGGGACTCGGGCCGGCCAAGCTGAGTTCTGTTTTTCTTTGCATTCCCAAGAGGGCCTAGGACTAGAAATGCCACTGCTATTGGACATTACCAGGCAGGGGGAAGGAATGGACTACTGTGGTCACATGCTGGCTGTTTCTCCCAACATGGCTACCATGAAGGATTATAAGCAGACTGAAAAGCGGCCTGGTAACATAGGCAAAAACTGGCAGCAGCTTGTGAACTAAAGATGACTCAAGCCCAGTTTGGCTGCTGTGTTCTTTTGATACTTTAGCCTAGCTCTTAGCGCTGCTTCAAGTGTTCTACTGTGTTTTAATTCTGTCTGCCTGCAAGAGATTTAACTCTTTAGGGCCCAGATTGAGATCTACAGCCATCGATCTTCTCCTGAGTGAAAGAAAGGAGATTGAGAAATGACATGTAGAGAAACAGCATGAAGATATGAAAACAGAAGTCCTCGTTTTGGTTGGAGGGTAAAGAGAGTCCTTGGACTGAAATTCTCTTGTAAGCCATGGTGATGGATGCTAATTAATCTTTTAAATCATAGAAAATCATGAGGGGTGGAATGGTTCAATTTGAGACCTGAGCAAAGATTGTGATTTTCTCGGAGCTATTAGAGCAGAGATGAAGTAGTGAAACCTCATTGCCCTGAGGGAAGGAGTGGCAGTCTTTTGTTCCTAGACATGAAAATGATTTTTAGAAGCAGATGAAGTTGAACCTTTGCATTTGAACATTCATCCTTAAAATATAATACCCCATGCATTTGATATGGCCCAGAAGTGCAGATTTGGGACAGCTGTGAGATGGGATGGTTTTTGCAAGTGTAGATTTTCCCCAGGCAGATGCACTTGTGAAGATTGCACCCGAAGAGAGACTAGAAACTTAAGTCTTCTGGGGAAGTCTTCATGACTTTGCTAGTGAGAAGCTCCTCTCCCTGAATAAATTAAAAGACTGTTTTAAGAGTGAGAAACCTTTGAGTTTTGTCCTCTCTACATTGTTGCTTAGTGAAAAAGAAAGAAGGGTGTTGGGGGGAAGAGAATTTTTTTTAAAGGTTTCATTCTGATTTCTATAACCCAGTTTAATTTGTCAATAAAGTTTTCTTTGTTCTCGAAGTTTGAAGACTGTTTTGCTCTTTTCCTAGTCCTATCTCACAGCAAGAAATAAGTAAGTGATTCTAACAGGTACAAAGACATTTTAAATACCACTGAAACCACTACAATAACTCAATCTCATATTTCACCTCTGACTTAGATGAAAAACTGAACTCTGTCTCCTGCACTCAAAATGAAATCTCTCAGCACTAGATCAGACTTTCATCCCACAGTCTGGAAAACTGTAGAATTCAATAAACTACATTTATTTGCTTCTACATCAACCGTATCAATCTCACTCTGATGGCTAAGAGAGCTACAGGCAGAATGCACCTGCTTTCACAGGTACTGAAAAAATATTCTAATGATTTTGTTGTTGTTTTTCCCAAGTGTAAAAATTCTAAATATAGGATATACACCATAATCTTTTCTCAAATTATGTTTAAGTACTGAATTCCAACAGCCTTAGATTCTTTGCTCTACACTACTTCTAGAGGTAGGCAGAATTTTAAAAAATAATGGTTTCTGTCCATTTTAACATCTGGTAAACAACCAAATGTTAATGAACATTAAATGTTTGGGGAAATCTGGTAACATGCCTTGAGAATATAAATTACCAAGACAAAGAAAATAATAAATACATATAAAAATTAGAGTTTTCAGATCTGTCAGGGGATAGTTCTGAATAGGAAAAAGCCACCCAGTGAAGAGTAAGGATAATTAAAGCAGAACTGTGCCATACAAACACTTCCTTGCACTGAGCCTGCTTTACAGGCACCTTGAAAAAGAAGGCAACATTCATTTATTCTGGTAATTTCTGCATTCTCTTTTATATACTTCCTGTCACATCTGTGCTGTACTTCCTTTGTAATTACAACAGATTAAAGGAAAAATTGCATTGTATTATATAAACCTCAGGAAAATATCTAATCCTATTAAATTGAGAAAAAAAGAGAATATATAGATACATACAAGAATATATGGATATGTGCATTCATTTTCAGTTAACAGGTTTATACATTAATTTTTCACAGGATTATGCGAAAATTCTATATCAACAAAAAATGACTGAACTATCATTAGTCTCCCTGTCTTTTTTTTTTTCTTTTTTTTTTTTTTTTTTTTTTTTTTATGAAACCACATTAAAAAAACAAGTAAACCTAATAACAATATTTGTGCTATTTTCTGTAGCAAAGCTGTGGTCTAGAAATTATTGAAAAAATAAAAGTTTTTCTAGTTGAGTTAAAAGCATAAATGTTAGCAGTTAAAAATAGTGTAAAGGAAACCAAATTCTGAGACCCCAAGTGGAATTCTGGGAAGAAGGTTTTCTTTTTCTATGTTTCCCATTTCTTCCCAGTTTTATGGATAAACAGTGTTAAGTCTTAATAAAAGATGACAAACCTCAGCATTACAATCCTCAAAAGACAATGTAAATATTTTCATTTAATCTGTATTTAAGACATGATCCTGGGAAACAACAGTATGAGGGGGGAAAAAAGGAGCTTTTTTAGAAATTTTCCTAGAAGAAACAACAAAACCCAAAATAAACAACAGAATTACTGAAGTCAAAATAAAAGTTGTGGTTCAATGAATATAATTTTAAGGACCCAGCATGGGGAAACTGTATTCATGCATCCCAGTATCATGGTGAAAGATGTGGGTTTTTCTAGGTAGTGTTGCACAGGAGTTCATTGGATTATATCCCAAGAAAAAATGAAAGCCATAAACAGTCATGTGGAGTATGGAGGCTGCAGAGGATTCACTCCAACTATCAAATTACCAGCATCAGTTTTACTGACTGCAATTGGGTGGAGTTCCTCAGAAACATTTAACACCTTGAATTACTTTACAAGTTCTCAGCTACAGAGTGGCTGGTATTCAGTGAAATCAAGAAATATCTGACAAGATGGGAACATCTCTAATACATGCATTAAGGACTATGCAAGTTCATAAGCTTTAGAAGGCACTTTTTAAAGTTTGGCCCTATAGTAATAGATTATTTTTCATGGACAATATGTAGAGGAAAAGAGTAATTGAATAGTCTTTGAAATGATGGTTGGGTTTTTTTCTTCACCATTGTCTAATTTATATTTTGCCCCAGGCATGGCATGTATTTACTGCAAGTATTTCAGACAACACAATGACAAGTCAGGCCACTTTTACTTGAAGTCAACAGAAGCCATGAGAATTCAATTTGCTGTTGTACACCACAATAAATGCATTAATTAAAGTATAATGTCTGCAAACTTTATAAGTAAATATTGTAATTCATAAAGGTAGGCTTCTCTATAAGCATTAATATTCAAATCAGTTTGGTAAAACTGCATTTCTCTTGGTCATCACAGATACTGCAACTCCTGAACTACATTTGGAAACACCCTCTTTACTCATTTTTGTACAAAGAGCAAACTACACCTGAAACTTGCATTCATTTCAAAGTGAAAGCCAAATCCAATCTGTCCCAGTTGGCCAATACTAGGCCAACTTTACTAACTGCACTTATCTTCAATCACTTTCAAATGGCCAATTTAATTTTTCATATATGAATTGGCCTTTCTTTTTTGTTCTGTATTTTGTTTGGTGGTGGGTTTTTTTGGTTTTTTTATCTATGAAATGCAACTATCAGATACAATATGTGAAATGCAGCTAGCAGATACCCTCCTGTCTGTTGCCACATAAGCCAGACTTGGCTCTGGGATCTTCTGAGAATCAGGGAGAATTCTCCATAATAGAGATGTTTATAGAATTTAGCCAATGTATGCTAAGTGTCTTGGATGTTTTGGACAGAGGCACTGTCTGCAGCACTGTTAGAAGCTGCTGCCTGCTGCCTGCCTATCAGCATGTATTACTTTCTGCTCTTCATATAGTTCTTAATAATCATATTTAGTCTTCTGACTGATGGAGTCTATGTAGATCAATTGCTTGGCACAGCACAAACTCTCCAACTACATCTGGTGACCACCGACGTGACCTGGGCACATCTGACCCCATTTGATATTTTGAGTGCCAGCTGGAGCTGGTTTCTTCTTGTGACTCAACGAAACTTGGCTAGAACCCGGGAACCCTCCCAACTGGGGCAAGTCTTGAAGAACCCAGGACCTGGACTGCAAAGCAGAAGGGGGCCTGCCAGAGCCTGTGCTGAGAGCGCAGCCAGAGCCAAGGGCATCTAGGAAAACTATGGACCACTGAAGTTCGAAAATGTCGAGCACTGACTGCTCTCCTTACAGAGACTGAGGTACTTCATTCCTTCTGTGTTTTATTGTGGGAGTTATCGCTTTGTCAGGCGACAAAACTGATCCCCCTAGCAGCTGCTAGGCTGAAGATAGAATTACTCTAAGATACGGCTTTGCAGCAGCGAATTAGGAGTTTAAAAGAGCAATTGAATATACCACACAATGAGGTGCGTACCTTATTCGGGTGAGCTGAAAAGATAGGCTTTTCAAGAGAGATGAACATCTTCACTTGTCCACGGGATTTTAAAAGACTAGGTGATTGTTTGAAAGAGAGAGTTCTTGAAGGAGACATCATCTTTTTTCCATTACTGAAAATGTGGCTAGTTCTCGATAGAATTTTGAAAGACATAATGGAAATAGCTACAAGAGTTACGCCAGAAAGACACGCCATTGTACAGAGATATTCAAAAATTACTCAGTCAATGACCCAAGAGATGAGTGACCAAGTCAGAGCTGAGGAAAAAGTGATTACTTAGTTACAGGAGGGAGTTGTAGTTGTAGAAGCAGCAGTGAAATGGCTCCCGATAGCGGCCGTGTCAGCCGGTGCCACAGGCGACCCCACCTGCGGCCATCCCGGCAGCATCACCCTGCCCCCACCACCTGCCACGGGCACGGAGGCAGAGACGGAAGCAGAAGTGACACCCCTCCCTTCTCCACTGCCAGCTGCATCGGACCCAGCTACAGTGGAGCTGCCTGCGCCGCCTGCCATGGAGATAGAGGCTGAAGTGGAGACAGCGTGTCATCCTCTTGTGGAAGCTCAGATAACAGCGGAGCCGCTGGTCCCGGGACCTTTCCAGCTGCCTGCTGCCTCAGCAACTTCTGACAGACCTCCCTGCGCTGGCTCAGAGGAAATGCCGCCGGCTCCAACCCCTGCCAGGAACACCGACACTAGGAGTGAACCCCGGAGAGACCTCGGGACGTTCCCATAACAACAGAGATGCTTGTAGAATTTAGCCAATGTATGCTAAGTGTCTTATCAATGTACCTTGGGTGTTTTGGACAGAGGCACTGTCTACATCACTGTTAGAAGCTGCTGTCTGCCTATAAGCATGTATTACTTTCTGCTCTTCATATAGGTCTTAATAAATAATCATATTTAGCCTTCTTACTGATGGAGTCTATGTATATCAACTGTCTGACACAGCATGAACTCTCCAACCACAGATGTCCATGTTGTTTCCCTGAGAATTTATTCCCATCCTGTGCGGTGTTGCTTATCCCTCTGTTCAAGCTCCTTCAGTGTTCAAGCCATGCACACAAAGTGATAGATCAAGTGATATATCTCGTAAACTCTACTTCCCTTGACGTCACTAAGAACAAACTGTATGGATTTCAGCAGCAGCCCTGGTGTTCGTCTTCCAACATGTTGATGGGCCCCTGCTCTGTCCTCAGAATCATGATGACTGTGGTTATTTGCATGTGCTCAACAATGTTTCTGTTAGCCAAGCACGGCAAAAAAGCAAGCAAACACATTGGTACAGACCTTTAGGATACCCTGGAGTTCTCAGCAGCCCTTCCCTCTTCCCCAAAGCTCTCACCAGCATCTCTCTGCTGGGCAGCTGGCACCTGCTAGAGCTCAGCCTCTCCTGGACAGGACACCTCTGTCACCAGGGCTCAGACACTGCCCAGGTGACAGTGAGATTCCACAGCCACTGCCACACCCCAGAAGCACAGCAGCATGGCAGATGTCTTGCTAAATGTAGTTAATACTCCTATGAATGCCATCCATCAGAAATTCAAGTAAGAACAGAACTGAAAGATGACACCGTATGGCTCTTATTGAAATCTTATTATATCAAAGAGTAAAGCAGCTAAAGAGGCACTGTACAGGATATGGCAGATTATCTTCAAGATTCCTCTCAGGCTTTGATGTTTAAATGCAAATAAGACAAAATCAGAGTAACATTCTCACTTAATCCAAAAGAAAACTGTTTTCAGCAAAAATTGCTAATCAACCATAACAGGATTTTGAAGCAGAATTAGAATTTTAGCAAATTAGAGCCCAAAACAGGAAAAACCCCTTTGTGTTCAGATTAATAAGATTAGAAAAAATAAAAATAAGAGAGGCGTTAGTGCAGTAGAACAAAACCCTATTATGCACCATAATTAGATGTCAGCACATATTCTGTCAGTTTACATGTTAATTTTAATTTCCAGGGCAAACTGTTTTACATGTTTAGACATTTAAATTGATGCTTTACAGTCTAGTCATGATTATCAGATCTGAAAATTAACCTATTCTGACAGGCTATTATTTAGGGGTTGATTCTGCAACCACAAGTGAAGCATGTTTGTATCCAGCTGCAGTTTGGTGGGAGAGAGCATTTATCAGCCTGTCTGCTTTAAACAGAGGCAGGTAAACCTTAGGACAATGTAACAGTCCTGTGAAGTTTCATTCACTCCAAGGAGGAACTTGATTTACTCTATGGACTTCAAACTAGTGGAGTTCAGCAAATCAAATTACTACAAGCTGTTTGTGTTCGTAGGCTCAAACTCCATGGGTACTACAGGCTCCACTGAGGATAACCTGGGGCTGCTGCTGGTCACAGTCTGCTACTGAAGGGAGAACTGTTCATTCAAACATCCCAAAATACATTCAAATATCCCTATTAATTAAAGTAAATAGATCAACTAACAAAATACTACTGCCATCCATCATGGCAGTAAAGATCAAGTCCCACTGCACCAGTACTTTTTCTCATGAGTGCTAGGAGAATTAATTCTGATTTGTACAGAACACTCTGTCCCATTAGGAGGACTGAGCTTTTGCCTTCTATGCCCTTTGAGCATGAGAATATAAGAATAACTCATACTGGAACAATCAAGATTTCAATTACTCTTTTTAAGCGCTATTTAGAGGTGGAAAAATTTTACACACCCCCCTCCCCCACTCCCTCTTAACTTTATTCCATTTTCTTGGTATTATAAACCACTGATTATATTGATTTATAGTATCAGTCAATGAAAAGGCACTCTGAGATGATGATTGAGTAACACTTTAATTTCATACAATAAAGTAAATTCTAGGGTGCCACTGGTGCAAATTCAAATAAAAGATAATTTCTAACCACAGAAAAATAGTACAGTGCCATATTCTTTCACCCAACACAGATAAGAGCTAGCAAGAAATTTTGGGTTAGCTTTCTACAAGAACTTAAAGTGATTTTAAAACAGTTTTAACTTTATGAACAATCATAAAAGATAAAATTATGGGTATTTTAAAAACCAAAACCCAAAAGGCTGGTTGATGCTGGGGAGCCTACACAGTGTTCATTTGAGAATTTCGCAAAGGCACAGGAATGAGAAATGTGTTTATTCTGGCTAATGAAAAATATACCTGTAAAGTTATTGATAAAATTGTTTTATTAAAACCATATATTAATTTTATTAGATTTATTATTTTAATAATTTTTTAGTTTTATTTCATAAAACCAGTCTTCTATTAAAGCTTTTATTGTTGTGATTTCAAGTGTGTGCATGTTTGCTGTTTGTGATCTTGAAAATATTGATTTGAGACAGTCAGCCCAAGTGTCCTCAAAAGATAATAAACAGCAAAAAAAGTATCTTTACTATGTACTGCAATAACTCTGAAGAATCTGGACTATTGTGGAGAAGTGAGTTGAATTCCATCTCCAAACACCCAGGACATGTCAGCTAAGTTTCACTTCCCAAACCAATTTATTGGCAATGGAGCATGAACCAGGATGAACACAGTTGGGTTTACATCTCAAGCTGAGCTTGTAGCACTGACAAAACAATAACAAGAAATTCTAAAGTGCTTTACTTGTAAATTAAACAAGTGTATCCCAGAACACTTGTCTGCAACACACACCAAATGCTGCACACTAAGTTTCAGGTTATTTTATCCTTCATCATAAAAAATAATATGCATTTTCCTTATGGAAAAAGCAGAAATCAAAAGCAGACAACTGGTCTGGCTTTGTGATGGCTTTTTATTTCTGTCCACGTAAGAAACAGCTCCAGTCAAAAGTTAATTATCTTTTCACACATAAAAAGAATCTTTGTTATATGACACCATACTAACTCTTCAGAAAAAGGTAATTTATAGTAGATGGTAAAAATGCATATGCTCCAGGATGTTGTTTTGTTTCTGAACCTTACTGGAAGCCAGAGCAGTGGAAAAAAAGATTTGAAAAGTAAAAATTTACAAAAATAAACAGATGACAAAAAGGCAGATTTTGTGAACTGAAAAGTTAAAATCTAGATCAGTGTCTGGCTTTACTCTGGAACCTAAAGTTGTTCAGGTTTGTATTTTAATAAACTGGCACATGTACAGATGTAATATATATTGTTCCAATTGTCCTTTCCAGGTCACCATCACATAAGTGTATTTGACCATAGTCTTTGACATACAGCTACCCTTAAAAACAAAACAAAACAAAACAAAAAACTGTTTTAAAAGAAAACAGCAACAAAAATCAAAACAAAACCAGAACAAACAAACAAAATACCCCCAACAAAAAAAACCAAAACAAACAAACAAAACAAAAAACCAAACCCCATAAAAACCCCCAAAAACAAAAAAACCCCAACACTGGTCTGTACAGGAGTCTAAAACTATCCAAACAAACTAATTTGAATTATTTCATGAATTCAGTTGTGGAAGCAATAACCTAGCTTCAAAGGACAATGAACATCATCTCAACAGCAATATTATTTTATACCAATTGTGTTTGTAAAGAAAAAGAACTGATATTCCATCCAAATACTACAACATTCAGGGATTTGATCTAAGAGGATTGAACCACTTTTCCTCTCTCCCTTCTGAGCACTCAGAGTGAGGAGGCTTTCATTACCCCTATAGACAATGGCAGAATTCCTCTATCTCCTGTTCCTAGGTGTCCTGGATTGATGCCAAATTGTATCCCCATTCACCTGCTTAGCCCAGAAAACAGTTCTGCACCTTTAAAATGGATCTGAGAGTGAAAGGGGGAGAAGGAAAAGTGGTGGAATGTCTGAGGCAGTTGTTTTCAAGACATCAAGGGTGTTCAGCTTTCCTTCACACAGCCTGTGTTGTCTGCAGTGTGGACAGTGGCCAAGAGCTTTCCTTTGCTTTCTGTTAGTTTCTGGGTAGATGAGGCAGAAAACTGTCCAGAGAAAACTCCGGACTGTGGTTTTTTGTAACTTTTTCCTGGAACTGTTCAAACCTGCTGTGGACTAAAATCCCAGAAGAACACCAGGAGCTCACACCAGCAGCCCCCCGGGGCCTAAACTGGGCAATGGCATTTTCCAACACCAGAAAGACTGATGAGAAACCAAGAGAGACAAGCTACAGTCCATGAATGGAACTTTCTGAAATTGACATTTCTTGGAGTGGCAACAGATTTTGTTCTTTAGTATTCTTTTGGATTTTTTTTTTCTTTTTTTTTTTTTTTTTTTTTGTTTTTTTTTTTTTTTTTTTTTGTTTTTTTTTTTTTTTTTTTTTGTTTTTTTTTTTTTTTTTTTTTGTGCTGGGAAGTGCTTTTCCTGTTAAATAAACAGTTTTTTCCGCTTCTCTCTGAGGAGGTCTTGTTTCTGAACCAACTGGGGGAGGGGACCACCTGGGTCTGCTTTCTAGAGATCCCATTTAGAGGTTCTCTTCCAAATTTGCCCTAAACCAAGACACCAGGGTACGGCTGTGCTGCAGCCTCAGCTGCTCAGGAGGACTCCCAGCCATGGGAAGATTTCTCATCTCCTGCACCTTGTGGCTCAGGCTTTCACTTTGACCTAATGCTATGTCTGCTCTTTTAAAATTAACTCAGATTTTGCAGCACAGGTAGAGAATATGTTTTACAAAAGCTATAACACAAATAGGCTTCGCATATAACATTAAGGAAAAACTGCTTTCATCACTTTAGTGCACTTCTTTTGTATCATTATGAGAATTATCTTTCTATATTAATGTTTTGCACTGAACTTCTAATTCATTGAGGATCTTCAGAGTGTTACTGACAGAAACAAACAATAAACTACCAGCTAGAAATGTTTAAGTATGAGGCAGAAATGAGAAGTTCCGGGAGAACAGTCTGAAAAAAAATTAACAAATCCATTTATGTTGATTGAAGCAGCAGAAATGATAGGTTTTTTCTGCTCTCCCATAAAATAGAACTTTACCCATTGAAAAATATGTCATTGGAAGTAGAGGGGGGAAAAAAAACCCACCTTTGAGGATTAAATATTAGAGTTTTTTCTCTGCATTTTATAAAATATCTCATCCCTTCAGCACTGATTAGACCAATAAACATGGAAGTAATGAAGCTCTGAATGAAACAGCGGTACGATTAGTGATTAAGGATCTTGGGGATTATGAGATTTTTTTCCTCCATCAAGCTCCTGAAACAAAAAGAAGCACACACACAAAAACACAATCAGGGAAAAAAGCCCTAGCAACCTAATCTAGAACTGGAATCAAGTTCAACAAAGCATGGAAACACTCATGTTTTAAAGATGTTTTACCACAGCGTTTCAAAGACCTGTGTAGGAGAAAACCTCTGCAGAGCCCCCAGCAGTTTGCTGGTTTGTTTAGCTCAAAGCAAAGCACCAGAACACTTGCCATGAATAGGGTAACAGAGTTCAAAGTCCGGTATACAATATATAAGGAAAAAAACTTAATTTTGACACCAGCTGTTTTGAACTCCACTGAAATATCAGGTACATGATTACAGGTTGTTTAATTGAATAAAGACTGGTTTGCATTAGAAAAACAAATGGAAAATAATTATGTTCATCAAATTCACTTGGGATTCAGCTTGTTTTCTACTTCCTTGATATTAATGAAAATAAATTTAATTCGTTTTACATGGCAAGAGCTGTAATTTAGATACTTATTAATCCACAGTTCTGATAGCAGCTTTCTGGAAAATCTAGTTTTTTGTTTTGAACCTCCAGGAGTCTGTAAGTGTAACAAAAAACATGTTTTGCATCCAAGTAGAATAAAATTGGAAGAAAACTGTTTCTCAGTGCAAGCAGGCAGATTTTGAAGATTGAAGATTTTACCAGAACCTGGAAAGAGAGCTTTTGTAACACCATGACTTAACATGTAAATACATGCATTTTTTGAACTTTACTGTAAATCATGCTTAACATTAAGAAAAACTGAAAGAAAAAGAGTTCTCCTATGATTTCTAACATTTCATAACATTACACACACTGGATACAATCACAACCTCATTTGAAAAATAATACTAATTTGTTTTACCATAATTATTTAAAAGCTACCACATCTGTTCTAACCAGGGTAATCCTTTCTGAGACTGCCTGCATTCCTGCCTCCCAAGGAATACTTCTGTTACTTCTACCTTTTTCTGCTGTATGTTTAGAAGGAGTGATGCAGGCTTTGTAAATCTTAGCTGCACCGCAAGTTTAAATACCTCTAAATATAATAAAAAAGACTTCTGACTAGATGCATGGAACACTCTCATCATGCTGGCAATTAAGCTGGTGTTTTTCTAGAAACTGAAACTTGTTTTTAATGAGTGCTACAAACTTTCAAATTTTGTTTCTCAAACTCCATTCTATTTCAGCTAATTGTCTGCTTTGCTAGCTGCTAATTAGCTGCAAGTAAATAACTTAAATTTCTGTCAACAGGACTTGAATTTCAGCTATAAAGTAATGAGAATTCATTTCCATGAGTACACCTTAAAAATTCTTCCAATTAGCTGCCCTTTGTCCTGATTTACTCCTGTGGGATGAATACTTACAGTCCTGAACTTTATTTTTTGATGCATATAAATAACCAGGAATATTTTCCAAAAGCCTATTAATGTTTTCTTTTTATAAATTACACCTCATCTATTTTCACTAGGATGGCTGCCCTTATGATGTTAAGCAACTAGTATCTTACACCATTTTGTAATAAAACTTAATTTGCAATAATTAGAATGTAACCAAAAATAAATAGTTATCATTAGATACCTGCAGGCATTTTGTTTGGCTGATAAAATAATTAAGCCATCTATAAATATTTTTCTCTTCAAAGTAAAGATCCAACATACAGACTCTTCAAAATAATATACCAAGACATTATATTTTAAAATTGAAATATTGTTAAACTTTAAGACACTATCCAAAACTGCAAACAGAAAAAAAGCAGTTTCTCTTTTCCTTAATACAAACATTCAGAAGTCTGAAGGCATAATTTTTAAGCTGGTAACAAAAAAATATTTTTGATTTTAGATTTCTCAGATTTTTTTTTCCACTCATGTTAAATCTTGCAATGGCACAAGGCATAAAAAACAATTTCTAAAATACCTTTTCCTGTAAATATAAACACATTGGACCAATTTCCTTCTTCATTTGCAGGCTTTAGCTATGGGTCTTTCTGAGAAGACATCTTTTTATGGAATGGTACAAAAGAAGACAGGGTTCACTTTCTCAAAAGCATTGTTTCCCAGAAGAAAGAAATTAGAAAAGACTGGAGAAGCATTTTTAGGCTACTTTATTGGACATTAGTTTTTCTCTGGCTTCACTGCATTAGATGGGGAGTGTAGTGATGCCATGTTAAAAATATTGCCTTGTACAAACACAGCTGAATCTGACTCCAAGAGATTTACCTGTGCATGGTATTCGTATAGACAGAAAATTGTATTAATGCCTATCTTTGATAAAGAAAGATGTGAACTTCCAGGTACAAAGTCATACAGGGTGGAGATTTTGCTATTGTTTGTATACTGAGCTCAGAAGGGACAACAGAAGCATTCAAAAACTTGAAGGGAAAAAGAGGGCTATAATGAACTTAGGTTTCCCTCTGATAAATTACATAAGATGCTTCAAAAGTAAGTGGAAGATTTTAAAAGAACACAAGCAGCATGTGAGACTACTCTCTTCAGAGGAAAGTAAGGAAGTTCACTATGTGGAACTCAGCTTGAGCCCTTTATGTCAAGTCTCCCAAAAATAAATCACGAGCAGCCTGCATCCAGTGCCTCACTAACTCTGATAAATTCCTAAAAGGGCTTCCAGATATTGCACTGAATATTCCCCAACAGCATCTGTCATCTGCCATTGAACTGATCCAGTGCCATTAGAATTGTGGTAAATAGAAGCAGGCAAAAAATCTAAATTTTGAAATTACTGGTGGACATATATCTGGGTAGATGAGAGCTGGGCAATCACCAATCATATTAAATTTAACAAGTGCAGACCTCTCTACGTAGGATGGGATAATTCCAATTATAGGTACTGATGAAGTTGCAACAAGCTTTGAGGATTTTATCTCAGTGCTTGCTGCAACTA
>VWZN01016526.1:0-20931 GCA_013396955.1 Regulus satrapa
AATATATTTGTCCCTGAAAATTATTTTTTAAAATACCAGCAGATATAGCTTGGATGCAGTAATTGAATGATAAGTTGACAAGTTTCTTTTCAGCTGTAAGTGAAATGTCGCTGTTGTCATGTATGCTGTTTGATATTTTAAAAACTGTCTTTTGAAACAGGAGTTTTCCAACAGGGAAAGACAAAAAATATCATCATACCCTAAATCTTTTGTTTGAACCAGAACAAAGGAGTGCCATACTAAAATCATAATTAAGAGGTATTTTCTTGCTTGCTTTTATTTTTTTTTTCACCTTCAATTGTACACTTTTTGAGTGCTTAAGATAGAACACACTGCATTCTTTCTCATGAAGGGAAACTCAAGCTTTTGGCATGGGACTGTGTTCATCTCCCCAGATTTTACCCATTAAATATGCATGCATTTAATCTAAACTAATCAAGCAGGCTCCATTTGAAACACCTCCATACCATCTTAATACAAGTGTCTTGATCTGGCAGGATCAATGGCCCCCTCAAGATACTGCCTGCCTCTCAGTTAAAGGCAGATGGTGCCTATGATCATCCACATAAAAATTGATACAACACAACATAGACTTAAGAACTTTTTATTTAGAAGATTTTCCAACATTAATTATAATATAGAAGAAATACATAATTAATTGGTTATTAAAATATTTTGCTATTATATTGTTCTGCAATATGACTTCATGTGAAATAAGTCAGCAATGGAGGAAAAAGGGCTAAATAATCAGAAAAACTATCATTCTCCTCAAGAGAGGAAAACAATTCCCATTCTTTGCTCTCTTACCTAGGTAGACTAGTGATGCAGATTGCCCTCCGTCCTCCTCTCTAAGGGTATGGACAATAGAAGCAATAAAATAAACAAATGCCTGTAAGGAACAAACGGTAGTCCAGGACAACAGGGAAAATTAGAAGGACAATAAAGGTGATATGGGAAATTGAGTTAAATTTAAAAAAAAACAAGACAAATAAAAAAACCAAAAAAACAAATACACCTACTATTCTTGTAAAATTCTCAATTGATTCATCCTTATCTGCCTAGTTTTGTTAAAATGGTGCTTCCTAATGAAAAGTATTTCAGCATTAATTTGCTGTGTGTTTTTTCACAGTGTTTAGTAAACTCATTTACAAGAACATTCTTGTTTTTCAGTAACACCACAACATATAAAATATAAGCTCTCACTTTATAAAGTAAAAATAAAACATAAAAATAAAACACCATAGTGTTATACCCCCCTACTCCCCCCCTCCCCCCTTGCCCAATTGCTTAAATAGTTTTATTCCATACACTTATTTTCACCATAGTTCCAGCCATGTGATTCCTGTGTTTGGTAATCATTTCCATGGAAATATTATGTACTCTTAAACAGCTCTAGTGACTTGAGAAAATGGTGTTTTAGAAGGGGANCTCTCACACATATATATGCATGTGTATGGATATATGCCCTTTTAAAAGGAAAGAAATTCAGTCACATGTCTGTGCAGCTCCTATATTATTCAATTAGCCCCAGGGTGTAAGGCTGGTCTTGTCCTTTATGAATCTGAAAAGTTGAAAGCCCACTCTAAGTTAAGCATGTGAGCTTGGTTTCTACTTGCCCTTCATTTATTTTGAGAATTGGACTCATAATTTGTCTCCATGGCCACCGGTCATTTCCAGAGGACAGCTGATGGCTTCTGCCTTCATCTCTCTCCAAGACTAGAAGAATCTGTCAGCAGGGGCCCAAACTTCTATGTAAAATGCAGAGACAAGTACAAGACTAACTTTGATTTGACTCCAGTTTTAGATGACTAAAATTAATGAGGTGAATCCTGCCCATCTAGGTTCATTATCTCTACGTAGACACTTAGTGTTGTGCAGGAAAAGCAGACTACAACAAATATTATTCATGTAATATCCACGAACTTCAAAACCAAACACTGTGAAGTTATTTTCGTAAATTATTTGTCTAAACTGGGCATGAAGTTTAAATATTTGAATGTAATTTCAATGTCTTCAACATTTGGCTGACATTTTCAATAAATGTACACAAGAAAATTTTTAAAACTTCAGACACTCATCTCTTCTGCTAAAAATATTGTTTCAGTCTTCAGCACCTTCTTGTGAAGCAAGGGAAATTATTGTAAAAATATATATCCATCTGAGAGTAAAGACAATGAAAATAGATACAATTGTCTTGACTCAGAGTATGAAGCCTTGATTTTAAATTGTTAATTAGCTTTTTTTGGTCTCAAGAATGCTATATTTCTGAAACAGAAATGGTTATTAAACAGCAGAAGTTTGTTTATTTAAAGTTTTAGCCTATGTTTGATATGATTATAGTAAAGCACAGTCTATACTAAAATTGCCACCTGTGCAGAAATGTCTTATTATGAAAAGGATGTTGAAAAAGAACTCTATATTGCTATTAATTTCATACTGTCTCTGCCAGATAATATGATGTGCTTCTTGGATAGTAGGGTATCAATAAGTTAGGTATGGTCATTCACTTCATAGGTTTGCACTTTTGGGCATAGATGAGATATTTAAAAGCTCAGTGCTGTCTCTTCAGCAACTGATGTCAAGACCTCTTTAAATAAAGACTTCTATTGATGTACTGTCTTTTTTTTTTCTCATTTTGTTTCTCCACAAAAGAAAGAATGTTACCATGATTGAGTTTTTGCACATGACTAAAAAATCCTAGCTTGAAAACTTGAGGGTATAATGAGTGACATTTATGTAAGATCTCCTGCCATTCCAAAGTAGTAAAAGCTTTTCTGGCTTTTCACCTCCAATCTGGATCAAAAGCAAAGTACAGACAGGTTTGGATAAATGGCATCTCTCATACTTTTTCTTCCCTAGAACAAGCACCCTCCACCTGGCAACCCTTAGTGACAACAGTCCTGGTAGAGTAAATATATAGGAGATGGTCCTGCAATAAGGCTTTTGAACATGACAACTTGCACTTACTTCCTAAAAGAGCATTAGTACTTGATCTTTTCCACAGTGTATCATGGCAGCAGAACCATGAGATTTTCATTCACTTCCCCTTTAGCAAACTTCTCAGTGCTTCTTTTTGTTTCTACTTCTACTTTATTTATATTCTTTTGGATAAGATGGCATGATTCCTGCTCAAGTATTGTGTATAAGAATTATGTAAAATAAACTTCTCTTGAGGTCCATAAGGCCTTTTTCCTCTTGTACCACACCTGACAAGCAACTGTTCTCTGGCTTCTAATTGTGAGCATTTATTAGAAATGCTTTTAAATCAGCTGGCAAGGTGAAAATAGAACAGTCTTTTCTCCAATAGAAGGAAATGTTCTCTTCAAAAGTACTATGCAAAAACACAAGTGAAATAAGCATTAAAATAAAGCACTTAAAAATCTGCTATGAAATCCTTGATGTGTCTTTACATCATCTCAAGATGGTATGAGATAATTATCAAAAACCAAAAAGTTATGTATTCCTGCACCAATGACTACATTTTAGGATTTGTCTGGTGTATATACATATGTTTCATAATAATTTTCCTGTTTGTTGCATGAATTAATCTCCCTTGGTTTTCACCATTGATTCTGAATGTAGCTACCTTGGTTGTTCCCATTACACTTCCCTGTCTGTACTGGTGGGCACCAATGCGTAAGACAAATACACAAGCACAGGATAATTCTCTCTTTTGACTCCTAAATTACTTTCTATAAAAAGATAAAATTGCCTTTTGGAGACAATATGCAATTACAGTAAAGCTTTTTCTCACTGTATAGTCCAAGGGGCAGCCACAGTCATTCTTTGACAGGGAGCCCTTCTGATGGGGGCAATGCTATGGTTTGCCCAACTCCAGACATCATGGGTTAAGTCCATTCTCCACACATATAAGATAGTAACTAAAATGTCAATAGCACATGTTTTTATTTTTTCCTCTTGGTTTTGAGGCTGTAGGTGTGCTCATAGCATACTTTCAAAGTATTTTTTTTCAGGCAGGAATACTTCTTTATAGGTTTTTTTTTCTATAACCGGAGTTATGTTTTTGCTTCTCATGTCTAAGAGCTCAAGTCTTAGAAAATGCCTTAAAGAAATAAAGGCCTCAGAAACATTACAGGAATTGGGAGCACATATATTAGAAAATCATGAAAGATGTAATGAGTTATTTCTATACTACAAAATAAAACTGTGGCACCAAGAAAATTGTGCAAAATTTAAATAATGAAAATTAGATATTGCTAGCTGATCTTTAAAAGGAATTATACAAACATTCAAAGTGCCAATGTTTGACTTTTCAATTTAATAAAAGCAGTAAGAAATATGTTTTTCATTTTACTGCCTCTCGCTATTCATACAGGCTAATTCTCACTCTAGCAGTGGCTCATTTCTTCAATTACAGGATGTACCTTCATTACACTTGATATATTATATTAAACAGTAAGTGTCTTATGCTAATATACAGATACTTGTGGTTGCCAGGCATCATCCTTAAAGGAAAAGAAAAACTTTTAATTAAACAGTTGTCTTCAATATGAATAGTTATCATAAGCTACTGCCATTACCCAAGGGGTAATGTTTCCAAAGCTCATTATGGAATTATTCAATAAGAAATCCCACACCAGCATTTACTGAGTAGTACAAGGAATACATAAATACAGTTAAATTGCCAAATAGACAGTTCTCCAGTATGGCCCCAAAGAAATTAATTGTGTAACAGAACCAAATAAACTTTAGGCAGTTTCTACAGTTTCCCATTGTATTCTGTGCAGAAATAAGACAACATCATTTATCATTTGCCTAATTTGCTCTTATCATTGTAATATTCATCTATTACCCCCTAATTCTTATCCCAGTATTAGAACTTCCTCAAAATTCCAAATACTTTTAGTTATGGCTAATGCTATTTTTTTTTCCAGATTACAGTAACAAGAATAATTATTTTATATTAATAAGTATTTTTTTTCTTTAATGATTCATGAATAAGTAAAAGTTTGCCCAGAAATTTTGATAAATGCATAGATACTCTTAATTCTCTTTTAAATTTATGTTTCTTCAAGAAGATTTTCCTATTTTCTCTGTAGCATTATAACAGGTTTGTCAGCCACATGTGTTCCTGAACTTCTAATAATTTTGGAATCTGTTAACTGATTTCAGACTACTTTGATGATGAGGTGGAACTTTCATAAAGAATTCCTGAGTACACTACTCAAATCTAGTTTGGTAGAGGAGTATGTGTCCTAATGAAAGTAAAATCACTGTATGAATTTATATCTGATTAGGTACCAAGGAATTAAACCAGGAAAGTGCCTTAAGAAGTCCCCTGATGCCTCCCCTGATGCATGGAAGTTTTAGTCAAATTTGTGTCCTTCTTGATATCAGATTCAATTAAGGATGATAAAAATGAGTGCTTTTGGCAGCCTTTAACTGAAGTTCAGATGGTGAACTATCTTACCACATACTCCATGAGGTATAATACAGTTAGGAAACAGCTGTCTCTTTTCTTCTCAGACTACACCAGTTCTGCAGGGGAACCTATGTTGCTCATCTCATACTAACCTTGGGTGGAGCCAAGCATGTACAGCAAACTCCAAAAACTCACTTTGGATTAGTTGAAACTGTTTGCAACCACTTGTAGGCAACTTGTAGTAAAAAGCATGGAAGCCTCCAGGTGCTCAGAGATCCACTAGCAGCAGTTAGAACATCTTTGTAAATAAGGAATAGGAAGAAATTCTGTTTTTCTTAGAAGAAACAGAAAGAATTCTGGTTTTCTTAGAAGCACATAGGCCTTTTGTGTCACTACCCAGCATATATGAAACGGTGACAAGGAGGAAGGTTAGTGAAAATGACAGGACAAATTTGCACTTCAGAGTCTAAGTAGGTGAGTCATACAATAGGAAATGAGATAATTAACAGAAATAGTATTCAAACTGGGGACAGTGAATCCATAAACTCTTTGAATTCTGTCACCTCAAACTGAAAGAATGTTTGTGGTGATGGTTTTTCAGAAAGCAAAGAGCAATATATGTGATAGTGTTGAGAAACTTGTTATGATATGTAATTTTGCAAGCATTAAAACCTTCCTAATTTTTGGCAAGACTATGTCAAGGAATTTTTGCCTCCAGGCTTCGGGGGGGATCTTGGTCAGAGAAACAAATTTAAAACTTGATAATTTTCTACAAATAACTATTGTTAGTAAAGTATTCAGAGAAAATGACAGAATAAAAGTGGATGCTCACATTTCTCCATTGAGGAAAAAGATAAAAAGAGCAAAAAAGTTTTAAATAATTGAAGAATGCATAATTGGTGAAGAATGCATTGAAAGAATAAGGGATGAAAAGTAAAAAAGTGGGTTTGAATGAACAGAAGGTTTGAAAGGACCAATCATGCCATAGCAAGCATTAAAAAAAACCAAAACAAAACACTGATACATCTGAAGTTTTGAAAGATAGGTTTGGGAGTTACTTGAAAACATAACTTATGGTAGTTTGATAAAATTTAAATACAAAATTAATTTTAAGGGGTACAAAAAGTAGGTTGAGATACCAGGTAATTCACAGATATAATTAGACTAGAAATTCATTGGAAATGGCACTTGTGTCTCACCAAGCATGGTCTTTTGTACTTAACAGTTTGCAACTATAGTAATATAGTAGGTTTTTAAAGCATTTTCGTTTCATTTGCATTTTTTACATGATGAGAACAACTGAAGTGATAGTTTAATGATTGAAAGAGTTTGTTTGTTTGTTCTCTAGATACAGAGAAATTCCACCTACTAAATAGCAGAACTGAAATTTCAACTAAAAAGTAGTGCAGCAAAGTCAGCAACAGAGATGAAACCAAGTTTCCGGCTTGGAATCACACTTCTTGTCAAATGTATTATTTTGTATGTATCCTGCATAAACAGATAAACAAGTTTCACTAGCTTTATGTTTTCAAACACTAACTGAAAGAGTTACTTGACATTCTTGCTTTTGGAGGATGAGGTTGTATGGCAGCTTTTGCATTTGATTTTTTTTTTTCAAAGTAAAAGGGTTTTGAAACTTTCACAGTCCTGCAGTTTATGGATTTGTAAAATAGCAATTGCCAGCTGCCTTTTTCATCTCACTTCATCCTGCAATACATCTCTTTTGTTTCTCCACAAATTAAATTAGAATTCATAATTCTATATCTGAATTAGCTTCCCACAGAGAGCCTTATTAGAAAAAATGCAGTTGTAATAATTCATTTTAACAATTTAATCTATAAATTGATAAAAAGCACTTTCTGTGTTTCTGTAAGTGAACAGAACTTACTTTTAAAGGAAATTTAAAAGAATTATATGTACAGTAAGCTGACTGACTGATAAGTTTTTGCATATCTGCCATTACAGTATATTCAGTATGTAATAACATAGGAAATAGAGATGTTAGCAGAAGACCCGAATACAAATTTCAGAGAAATAAGACTGATGAGAAAGAAGTAACTCTTTTGTGAAAAGAATAGGATTGTGATGATGTGTTAGTGTACGTGGAAATGTATTCTAATGAGATTTCAAATAAAAACTGCTGCCAGAAATGTTGACAGACTTTCTTATTGTGGCATACTGTGCTTACCCTGCAGGCAAATCCAAGTGATGTAGAAAGATATTAGGCTTTATTTATAGATAGACAGACAGACTAATACATCTGCATTTTAGGCCACTCTGTAAGAATGGCAATTATTAAAATGGTTACTTTTCTTCCTCTCTCTTAGCATATTGCCAACTGTCAGGGAGCAGTTGGGCAGAGGAAGGCTGTTTTAGGGCTGGGGGGCTGGCAGGGAAGGCAATGCCACGCTGCCACCAGCAAGGGTGCAGCCCAGCACCACCTGCACAAGGTGAGCAGGGCAGGAATGGTGGCAGGGGTTGGGGACAGCCACAGCCTGGCTGAGATCCTTGTGGCTCCCTTTCCCAGGAGATGGTGCAGGGTTGCTTGGAGGCACCACCTCAGGGCATGGACAGGCAACTTCCTTGGCACTGGAGAAGACTCCAGAGTCTGTCGAGATGTTCAAAATCCTGACACAGGCAATCTCTTTCTCCTGTCTTTTCTCATTTCTCACTCTTTGAGTTTTCACAATGAAGTTTTCTTTCTTAGGTATAGCTTCATCTTGATGAATCTCTGTTTTTGACTTAGAGAAAAATGTGCATTATATGAATGGTCTCTTTACTTGTCAGTGCTATGTTCCTCAGGGATTTCCATTTTCTATACTGGCAACCTTGGTTTAAAACATTTGCTTTGGAATATTCTTTTTAGAACATAAAATGCCTTGTAAATATGAGTATCAGAGATTTTTGTTTCACTATACTGTTGTGAACAAACAAAAAACTTGTGACTGTGCCTGAGATTTGAGTTATTCAAAGTCAGAAGAATTTCCAGTCTTAATAATTCCTTTTTTGTGTTGTCTGATTATTTGTGCATGGGTTTGCTTGAAATAGGATTGATGAGAATGGAACAAATGTATGGCTTTTAGATATTCATATGTCCATATGTATTGCTCTGTTAAGAATAGAAACCTAGATATTACTTGGTAGATGTTAACCTTAGATATTACAGTTCATGAATCTGTCAATTCTAAGTGGTTATATTTAAAGCAGAGATTACACAATGCCACTTTGATCATATCAAGCTTTTGTTTTTCTGAAAAAAAAAAAAAAATCGTCAGACTTTATCATCAGAAAGCCTGTATATTTAAGTGTCTTTACCTAAAATTGTTCATGCCACCTGGACAGGAATGCTCCAAACAACTAAAAAATCATTGAGTGATATCCTTCATCATTCTTGCAAAATAAGTATTTTTAAAACATCTGTAATTTTTGTTCTTATACCACTACAGATTATTGAAGGTGAATTTATTAATGTCTGAATAATTTTACCAAATGTTTATTGAACATAACACAAGCAGTTTAGATTAATGTCTCTTGTGTATGGTGGTATCAAATTTCTCAAGGCTTTCTAAAGTACAATATGTAACAGAGTCCGAAGAGAGCAGCATAAAAATCAGTGAATCAAAATACATACAAATCCTGTTTAAAAGGAATTATTTTCAGGTAAATAAGTCACTGAGATCATCTGGTTTGAATTTTTCTTTCTTATTAAAATTGTAGCAATAAAGACTAGGAAATGGCAAGTTTTTCAGGAGCTTGAAGTCATTATTCATCTAAAAACCTGACAGTCCACTGGAGGAGAGCTTGAGTGTGGAACATCTAATGGCAACTGTATCCCTATTTGTCATATTAAAAGTTATTTTAAAGTCATTAAAGCCCTTTCTCAATGGCAGTCTAATATGCTTCCCCTCTGCTCTCTAGGAATAGTTGGTTTTTATTTTAGACCATTTTGTTCAATTATGCTGTGTAAAAAGTAGGACAGCAGACAATAGAAACATTTTTCTTTTAGGGCTGTCCTCTCAGTAGATTTCGAAGACATCAGTGGCTGAGGGACCTGAAGTTACTTCTGTTACACAATCTGAACCTCAATTTCCTAACTCCTGCATGCACTGTTTTTATTTGCTCTGTATTTAATACTTAGAAGTAGTATGAATGTCATGTGTCTAAGGATTATGCACTTAGTTAAATTGACTTGTTAAAGTGCAATAATTGTGAAATCACATCACTCTACCTCAAACAGCTAAAAGAGCCACAAGCTAAGCAGAGAAAGAAATGTTATTTTAGACTAGATATAAATGTTAATTAAGAACTTTTACATGCTGAAGTTGAGATTAAATATATCCAAGTCCTATTCCTCTGAACAGGAGCAATTATCCTGACAGATTTTTGAAAACTTTATCCAGAAACAACATTGTACTAGCTAGAAAAATGTTAATATCTGTCTCCATTTCCTGCCCAGGTATTAAGAGTTATTGTATAGAGACTTCAACAGCATATTGCCAAGTACTGAAAATCCAATCTTAATATGCCCAAAGTTACAAACACAATGCATGCCAAATTAGTTACGCAAGCAGTTGTCTGGCTAAATTTCTTGTAACCTAAACTGATTCTGTCCCAAGTTGCTTTCCAAATGGATATGATCTAGGGTGCAAACTTCATCTTCTGCTCATGATAGATGGCAGTCATTTACCTATTACTTTTATTACTATTAATTAAATCTTTTGTAGTTTATGGCTTAAAATATCCTTGTTCTTGCTTTTAGATCTATATTACTTCAACTCAAGGTTAAAAGCAAAAAGTGAATCTTCTATTCCACTCTAATTCTAACAATAATTTTCCAGATTGACAGACATACTGATTTTCCCATAGCCATTTGAAAGTAGCATATGTGTGTGTGTGTGTGTATCTATGCATATATATATATATGTGTATGTGTGTGTGTATGTATATATATGTATATATATATACAGCATATATCCACAAACTAGAATACATGAATTTACATATAGACATACACATACAGAGATGGGAAGATTTTTTTTCAAAGTAGAACACCTGTCTTTGTACTCATTTTCTACTCGCTTTGTACTTTCTACTAAGATCAATAAAGCTTCTGAAATCCAATTTGTACCTTTGAAAAATCTTACCCATACAGAGTATTTTCAGAGTTAATATTCAACAGATTAACCCTGTAGCCTCATCAATCAAAAGGAAAAGGGTTTAACTTCTACTTTGGCATTTATGTCAGAAAACTCCTTCAATTTATTGGAAAAGAAACATATTGTATTCCATTTTCAGTATTTTATCTTCTCTAGAGGTGACAATAATGGCCTTATCACTGAGGTTCATGTTCTTTACCTGCCCATAATAAGTAGCAGATCTTAAAACATTTAATAAAAGATAATTGAGTGCAAAAATACGACTGGTACGTCACAGTTATCTTAACATTTTTTTAGAAGAAGAGAGGAGGGGAAGGGAAATACTGTTAATTAATTAATACAGTGCTATAAGAATAATGAGTAAAATTATAAGAGCAGATAAGAGTGCTTGTTTTGACAACCATCTCTTTATTACTGTTTTTAAATAGTAAATCACTCTGAATCACATTTTATGATCAAAAGTTGATATAATCTGCAGTTATTTTGTGAGGACTGTGGAAGTCTGCGGTGTTGCATGGAAGCTGCGGGGCATCCTGGCGGGCAGGGGCTGCGGAGCCTCGCAGCCTAGAGAAAAGCCCGGAGGAAAGATGGGGGCCGCAGTGGTGGTGGCCGCGGCTCCGAGCAGGGCAGGGAGAGGCAGACTCAGGATCCTGAGTGAAACAGCGATGGGTCCCTCTCTCAGTGAGGCTGGCACCAGCAAGGCTCCGGTTCAGTGGCTGCTGTCACGGGCAGGGACTCACCCCACAGCAGAAGAAGGAGAAAAAGCAGCGCTCCAAGCATCCCCTTCTCCAGATGCAGAGTGAGAGAGCTGGCAGCTGTCCCCACCCTCCTTTCTACCTGGGCTGAGCCAAATTCTTTTGTTTTCCTCAAGTACCTCTTAAGTATCCACAGCGTCTCTCAGCAACTAAGGGGAAAACTCTATAGATAAGAAAAAACGAAAGGAAAGAAACCTAACCCCCAACAAATATGTATTATTTTACATGATCTTTAACAGGTAATATGAATATAAAATATTAAACCATACTGTCTTAAAACAATAAAATCAATATTTATATTAATGTGAGAGGTCAGAAAAGGAAAAGGGAAGGAGTGCTGATCAAGCTCAAAGACTTATCTGCTCTGAGGTCCAGAATGCTGTTGAGCCCAAAGACATCTGAGTCATGACAGCAAAAGATGAAAAGTATATCAGACTAGGGATTATAGTGAGCCATTGAGTCACTCTGGGACAGCCAAGTGAGTCAAGGTGACTCAACTTTTGATAAAGAAGAAGCAAAATTCTCTGAATCGGGGAACTGAGTGGTTTTACAAGGGTGCTAAGTGAACTTCTGCTGTGAGAGAAATTTTGAAGCTATTAGATTCATGGAATGAGATGAGGATTTGATAGAGAAAGTAAAGGATGCAACAGAAGACGTTTATTCTCCACACTACAGAGTAACTGATAATGACTGAATGCAACTTGGGCAATAGTGATCCAAAGTCACAATGATAGGAAGAAAAATAAGGAAAAAGGTGTAAAAAACCCAGAATATTTGAGATAATTTTCAGTAAACTCTAGGGAATTTTGAACTGACATTCTCCTCAGAGAAAGTCCAAGGAAAAAGCCATGTAGAGGAATGCTGATGATCTCTTAAGGAGATAATATTAAGCATATTAATTCCAAGTCTTTAGGAACTGGATTGAGCAGTATCAAGGTTGAAGATGGATATTTTTTAGATCTTGGGAGGGCATATCTGAGAGTCCAAAAGATAGAGAAAATAGATTCACCTTTTTCTTTATGAGTTGGGAAAAATTATACAGTCAGTTAAACTGTAATTAATGAAAAATGCTGCAGCAAATAATTAAGTAAGCTGTATATAAACTAATAGAATGTGTAAGCAGACAGAATCTAAAAAGAAGATGGGTAACTTCCAATATATATTTGTAAAAAAAAGTTACTTTTACTGTTTTAATAAGGAGAGGTACTAGTTTTGACTTGCTGCAGTCTGTTACTGCAAAGATATTATGCACAGTGTCCAGAAACACACCATATACATCTGCCAAAAGACAATATGGCATATTAACAACAAGAAACACACTAATAGTGGCAATGTATTTATGTATGTGAATTAAGGCTTTCTTCATTTTCTAATATTTGCTGATCTACTTCCCTTTATTATCAGCAAACCTGACACTATGGAGCATCTTTTTGATTATCTAAATCAATTGCACATTAATAGATGAGAGGAAATAGGACTTCTATTTTTCTCAATAATATATGCTCCCAAATACGTTCACAAAATCAAAGAGAGCAAGCTTATTGAACTAATTTATTTGAGAAAAACTCCCTGTTCTCATGGTTGTGTTTCCCATGTTTTATGAGCAAAAGCACTTGGAGTAGATAAATATGTAGAACTTTGAATGCAAGAAAAGCATGTGCATGGAAATTCCTTGCCTATTAATGCAAGAAGTTAAGCATTTTGACTGTACATCACTGAAAGAAAACTGGAAGGGACCCATTTATATAGTAAACCAGAACAATTGAAAAATAAACAATATATATAGTGTAATAAAAGCTTGTATTACTGCCAAGAAATAAGTGTTCATGCCAAAAATGTTTTGGAGCACAGCTGCCAAATAAAGCTGAGAGCATTATGAAACATACTAAATCTATACATAGAGGGCGCTTGGAGAAGAAATAAAAAAGTGTATTTATTCTTGGGATTCAAGTATATCAAATCATTATGGTTATTTTATGCAAAACAAGCAAGGCTCTGAGCATGTTGGCAAGCATTGAAGAAAGCATCATGTTGCTTAAAAAGCATGCTGGTCTTTAAATTCAGGAGAAAGGCTCAAAAAAAGATATTTGAGTGTCTGAGACAAGCTAAAAATCCAAAATGACGCAAAAAAATTCCATGTGCTGTTTGGCATGGCTTAACAACAGTTCTGACAATGCTAAGCTAGCTCAGGTCCTCAAGGTTTTTGAAATGCACAGAACAGGAGTCTCTCTTGAAAGAGATAAAAAGTGGATTGCCATGGCTGCTACGTGACTTTCAAATGAGAGCCTCCCATGAGGAAGTCAGAGTCTCCTAGGAACTATTCCTAGTCTGCTGTTTCAAAACAGTACCACCAACAGGTTTCAGAGGCTTTCCTCTTGAAGTTAGTCCTTTGAAGGGTGAAAAAAACCAAGCCTGAGAGACCCAGGAGATGACCTCAAAACCAAAGGCCAATGACAAGGCCTAATGATAGGAGAGGGAGCTGCTATCTTCTGAGACGAGACTAAAGGGAGGGGATCTCTTTCTGAGTAGAGAAGTCTGAGGGATGATAGACTGAGGCTTAAAATTCCTGAAGGCAGTGGGTAAGGTGAACGCAGAACTGTTATTTAGCATATCTTACACTACTAGAACCAGAGAGCATTCAATGATACTAGTATGAGGTGAGATTAAAATAGACAGAAGAAAGTACTTCTATACACAGCAGGAATCAAACTCCTAAAACTTGCTTCCACATGAGGTTTTTTATTTTTATCTATGAAAAAGGATTTCAGACACGTTCTCCCACTTACTTTTTCTTGCAGTCTGGTGAAAATATCTCAGGGCTTAGATTGCTTGTGATACATGATTCAGGAGCCTAACCTCTGTCTGTTTGCCCGACAGCAACTTCAGCTCCTTCCTTGCCATTATGAATTCAGTAACTAGGAGGGTGCTCTTAACTTTGGAGCATTACAAACCTGCCACAGTTTAGCTACCTGCTGCAGTGTCTCACAGTTTTTTTCAGTGTCTGCCCTTTTGCCTGTGAAGACAGATAAGCAGGCACATTAATTTCTCTACCAAGTTTAATTTATGTAGAATTTTCCAGCTTCTCTGTGAAGCAGGATGGATCAAATATGGTTGCAACACATGGGGAAAAGCAGTAAATCCTAAACACGTGGGATAGGTTACTAAATACAGGTGTCAGGAGAGAAAAGTAACTAGAAAATGTCATTTTCAAGCTTATAATTTTAGAAATGGTACCATCAGATAATGGCAAGACTCAATCGGGACTCCTACCATTAATAAAGAATGATGACTCCTACCATTAATAAAAAATGAAATTCTGAGTTAATTTCCTGCTGCTTTTGATGGCATGTGAAATTTATGGTTGACTTTCTTAATTACTTCTTTTATCACAATACACATTGAAGTGGGAATATAGCTTAACTTTTTTTTTTTTTTTTTTTTTTTTTTTTTTTTTTTTTTTTTTTTGCCTGTAAGATAAAAGATAAGCAGGAAAGGAAAAGTGATATCTGAACTGATTTTTGTTTCTTCATTATTGCTGTTCCTAAACATACAAATCTGTGACATAGACACAAGTTGAAGACATATTTATTTGTTTTAACAAGACAATTTTCCTTACCCCTTTTAAATGTAATAATCATTCTCAAAATTTCAATTATGATTTTGAAGTGTTGCTATTATCAAGCCTTTTGAATTTAAGGCCAATAATAAACTTCACAATAAAAACAATGATGATGGTAGTATCACCACATCTTAAATTCCAATTTAAATTTTAGCTGGTCCTTTGATAAAATATACATTGATAAAGAAAGGGGAGAGAGAGGACTCAGGTATTTTGTAGAGTAAATAAATAATTAAATAATGATGAAAATAATATTATTAAAACCAGTAGTCCTTTCTTCTTCATAGCTCTGGCTAGTAACATGGTGCTGGCTCACTTCATTTCCAGCTGCTAGATTTCACTAAAAGAAGCTAAAAATAAATTCAATACTTTCCTAAAATGACTTTCCAAAGTAAGCAAGTGCTGCAGTTGCCATAGGGATGTTATAACATCACAAATGGGAAGCAGTTCACACAGTGGTAAATAAGCACACTGGTGGGTAAGTTGTCCATTTGAGCATGTCTCAGAGAAGAAATTACTCAGAGAGTATTTTTTGAGGGAGGAGGTTTTAAAATAAATAAATAAAAAAAAACCAAACAAAAAGATCACCATTGATTCAGTCCTTGGCAGTGCAATTCTGTGAATGTAAGAATTCACAGGTTGTAAGGATCAATGAAGATGCAAGACACAGCCTGTGCTAAGTGCTGCAGCACCTAAGCTGCAGGACCTACATCTTGCCTTGAAAAGAAAGCAAAACGTTGAAAATGTCTTTAAATTCTGTGAAAACACATAATCAAGTTCTTGCATTTACCATTTGCTCAGTGAGCCTGGAGCTGTCCAGCTTGTCCTTATTTTGCCTTCTCTTTTGTAATGCATTATGTGACTGAATTCTGATAGTGCATTTACTGCCTTATACTTCATTTATTCTGAAAGTCAATAAAAACAAACACAAAAATGCCTAACAAAGAAATGGACTTCCTTTCCAAGGTTTCTTCATAATGTTCTACATCATGAAATTTCAAAGGTCAGATGATATAAATAAATAGTGACTTCACTGAAGTGAATACTACTGTTCTGATTTAAAGCAAGTAGTAATCTAGCCCCAGCAACTCAAGTGTTCATTCTGTGTTCAACCCAGAATAGAAAGCAAATGGCTTGATAATAAATACCATGGAAACAAGAGAAAACCCACACAAATCCTATAAAGAATCAATTTAGGAAAAAAAGAAGAAAACTGAGATTGGATGTAGATAAACCAAAATCACTGGAAATTGCAACAAGATCATTTAAATACAAAATATTGTGATAGTTTCTGCCTTTTTAAAAATTAAATTATTATTAAAATTGTAATAATATCCTTTTTTCTTTTTGCACGTGCCTTTGGTACATCTGAGTATTTTTTTCTATTAAGAGTGGCATCTTTACTAATTTTACCAAACCATTACCAACTTGCTCTTCAGAACCTAGATTCAAAGAGGTCCCTTTTCCCAGCCATCTCCTTCTCAATCATGGGACTGGCCTCTCACAACTGCTGTACCTTACTTTGCTTTCAACCTACACTCACTTGTTTTCTCTGTTTCTTCAGTAAATCACTGAAGTGTGGGTGTTACCCTGAGGTGTGCTTCATTCACTTTGCAGAATATGTATAGCTATGTGGTGGGTAGTGGAGCCAGGGCTGGTGAAAGTTGTGGACCAGTAAACATTTACCCTTTACCAATCCCTGTCAGGGCTTTTACCTACACTACACTAAATTTATGGCATTTTACAATATTTGGCTCATAGTAGAGGGTGAGTGCTTGAATATAACATTTGCATCTCAAAAAAGAGTGCTGTATGAGTAGATCACATCAGGGATCATGTTAACACCAGCATCAGGGAGAATTAAGTTTGAAAAATTATCCACCATATAACCTCATCTATCTCTATAAAACCGTTGTTATTTGGGACCATGTGGCTGGTTAAGTGCAGCAGATGGAAACAAACCCTCCAGAATCTGAGTCACAGTGTAAAAGGTAACCATACTAACACTAAAATCTGAGCTTTTTCATCAGCCTTTCAGTGTCCACTGTTCAGAGCCTATTGGCTAGGAGAGAGCAAGTCTCTGTGAGTCATCCTCTAAATGGTTGTTGGTCATTATTATCAGTGCTGCTAGAACCTCACAGACTAGTCTGAATTTGTAGTGAAATACAAGTCATCTCTCCATCTGTTCTTGTATAAAGAAGATTTGTGTACTGCACTAGGCACCTGAATTCTCTTTATAGTCAACAGGAGAAGTAACTTTAGATATACCAAATTAATATTATTTTAGACACACTCAAGCATGAAATAAATAAGGTGAACTGTGCTCTATGTATGCCTATTTATGTCTTTTGGTTATAATGGAAACCTAGAATGAACAGCTCAGATGAGTGTATTTAAATCACAGGTTTTCAGATTTGGTCAGACAAAAGTCACCTTGGCTTCTCATACTGTCCTTATAAGCAGTTAGAATTCATACTGAGCTCTGCTGGCATGCAGACACCATGCTGCTTTTTGGAAGAAAATGCCAGGAGCTGCCTTAGAAGGATCTCAGAAGTTTTGCAGAAAACCACTGGTAGCAAAAGCATATGTGGAAGGTGGAGAAAAAGTATTGTATAATCCACTGTGCACTGGATAAACAAAGAAAGCTGATCAGCTCTGGGACTACCATCAGCACTGCCTCTAGCCCCACTGCAGGCCCTGGTGTGCAGGTAGCAGGCACTGCAGTGCACATGCAGGAAGGAGGCAGACCCACAGCTGTGGGTATCCCTTCATCAGGGTCTACTGCCCTGTGCATTGCCCCTTGCTCTCTTTCTTGTGCCTCTGCAGATGTGCTTCTCTCTGTCTCACCCAGTGAGAGACATCACATCTCTTGCTCACACAGTGACTCTCCTATGAAGTGCCAGAATGGTTCTCCATGAACCATTTTATACACATTTGAATAGAATGAATAGAAGAGCTGGAGAACATTTTCCTCTGGAACAAACCATGATGTAGTCCTATCAAGGATTGACAGGTGGGGTTTGAAGAAAAAAGTGAATTGTATACTTGTTCCACACCCCCTCTATTTTAAGCAGTGACCTATTGCTCAAAAGCCTTAGTTCTTCTTTCTTCCTATCCTTTATTTTGTGCTTTTTGTGTTTCATTTCATCACAAGAAGCTAGAAATGAAATGTGCTGGAAATGGCAGGAACAGTTGGCTTCAATATTTTCAAACTATTTCTTTCAACCCAATATGAAATATATTTAAAAAGATTATGTACGTTTTTCTTTTGGTTAAAATGATAAGAGGGTACTGACCTAAATGTGCAGTGATTATTGGTTGCTCTAGAAGTGAGGTCTTCAATGTAAAATGTACTTGGACAAGATCCAGCTGCCTTATCCCCTAACAGTGTGGTATGATGGTAAAAAGAGAACTATAATCCAGTACTTAAATTGAAGCTAAAACTGGTTTTTGGAGCACTGAAGAAGACCCCAGAGTGAACAGAAAAGCAGAACAGACCCTTGTATAGACCTTAATGTTTTGAAAAGCATACTGCAGTGAGTGGTCCCAAAAGTTTCATGAAAGTATGCAAAACTCTTTCTGAGGCTTGATCCATTGAACGCTATTTGTAAATAACAATAATCTGAAAGACAAAGTGGGTTTGGCAGCAATATTTAACTACATTTTTGTGTATATATACATAGAGACCTTATATATTCATAACCATACATACAGTTAGTCATATGGATAGTTTTGTACTATTGATGTCTAGGAAATTTTTTATTATGTCATGTGTGTATATAAATTAGTACACAAACATATATCTAAATCCATCTATATCCATCTATATCTATATCCATCTATCTCCATATCCATCAATATCCATCTATATCCATAACAGAACTCTGCTTTCCAGTTTAGACCAAATACACATGAAAGCATATGCAAGCAGTAGAGACTGACTGTATATATGTTATTGATTGTATGTATGTTATGGTGGACTTTGTATCACTTCAGAGAACTGTCTGTCAAAACTTTCCCAATCTGAAAAAAATACTAGTAGGATTCCACATTTTCATAAGGACCTTTGCCTGTCCTCTTGGAGTTTTTTCTTCTCTCTCTCTGCCTCTTGTGCAACACTTCTTCCAATGAATTAAATATTAAATCCTTGCCATAGTATATATGGAAGCTGACAGATACACTGAGCCAGCAGTACTTGTCAGATATACTTTATGGTGGCTCCCCTACATAGGATACTCTGTGCTGGCAGGCACACCGTGCCAGCTTCTGACAGCATAGGCTATGCCAGCTTCTGCATCTTCTGACTGGGCCAGTTGTGGAGTTATAGAAATTAATGCCAGACACGACATTGCAAGTCAAAGACAAGAGCAGCTGTTTCTGAACCACCCCTGAAAGATGAAATCTTTCTTACTTAGTGTTTCCTGAAACCTAAGAGTCATAGTAATTCCATGGTCCCAGAGCAAACTATTCTAGTAAATAACCACCACACAGTTGTACATCTCTTTTATAATGTCTAATATAGATCTTCCTTGCTACACTTTTTGCTTATTACCCCTAATTCTTCTCTCAGAGAACAAAGAGTGCAGTTTTATGTTCTTTTTCTTTGACAGTTACATTTAAAATATGTGAAGACCATTGGCCCATCTCTCCTCCCACAACTCAGTCATCTTATAAGCAAAAAATAACATAATTCCCCTGATCCTTCTGTATAGTTTCTGTTCTTTACCTTGAAGTTAATTCCAATTGCATACCTCTGGATATTTTTATGAGAGTTAAAGCTGAGACAACTTTTAAACAATATAAATGAATGAATTCTATAATCACAGAATCTAAAATGTAAATGTAAAAGTGAACGGCAATTTATTTCCAGAGATGTAAAATGGCCATTTCTTTCCTATTTCTCTATTACATCTTTTATCTCTGATAACCTGAGACAACTGTTGAGGTGCTTTGAAGGCAGCACCACCTTAGGTTCTATTTTGCTTGCAATTATCATACATGAAATTGTAGAAATGCATCTAAAAATAGATATCTACTGAATGCTCTGCAATGAAGGTATGACCTCATTACACTGGGAAGGAAAGAAAACACATGGTTCTTTAATCTAGCAACAGACACTGATATCTCATTGATAGTGTTTTACACAGAGGAAATGCATTTCTCTGATTCTCTAATTGTGGTTTGGAACAAGGATTGCAGGTAGTTAAGAAGTTAGCATTAGCCACCATTTGAAAATCAATGTACTATTTTTTGCTACTTTGTTGGTCATAATTTATTTGAAAGGCTCAGCATGAAAATAATTTGTGTAATTCAGAGGTTGTTTGAGAACCCTTATTTGCCTGATCTGATGCTGAGAGTCTATGGCGAGTTACTGGTCTTGCACTTCTTAAAGCTGACATTCTTTGAGCCAATTTTAGTTGACTGACTGATGACAATTGTAACAGTGATTGAAAAGGCACAAAATACTACAAGTTCTTCAGCTGAAGGACCACACATGGCTGCAGTACATGCTGGAAGTGGCAGACAGGAGATAGTGTTTGGGTCCACAGTGACAGGCTTTGTAGGTGGGACTAGAGAAATTGGTCAGACACACCAGAAGGCATTTCTCAGCTGTGAATTGCCATACCAATGTCTCCTAACAGGAGAGCCATGATAAGAAGCAACCACAGTATTTACCCTTTTTTTTTTTTTTCCTAAATGGGATAAAAATATGCCTTTTAGATGTTGAATAAGAAATTTGTTTAGCTGTGATTACTCTTTACCAATGCCAAATAATTTGTTGAATGACATAAACAGGTGTTATCTTGATATCTCTGCTACATGAAACAAACCCAAATGCCATAAAAGATCCAAATAATCCTTATTACATAAAATGTTCTATGCCAAAGCACTGTAATAAAAGATTGAGTGATACATACATACACATTGCATATTTAATCCCCCTTGGATGGAAGCTAAGGATCTTTTATTTCTCTATTTTTTCTCAAATGAAAATGATTTTTGAGAGGTTTTTTTTTT
>VWZN01016526.1:36253-46764 GCA_013396955.1 Regulus satrapa
TTTTTTTTTTTTTTTTTTTTTTTTCTCAGGTTTACTATTATGTCCAGGACTGAGAAAAAAAAAAAAATCACGGAGGCTTTAGGCATCTTTTGTGTTTCCCTGCCTAGCTTCTGTTGTTGGAGACATGAATAGTTACAGAGAAACTCTGGTGGTTTGAATGGAAAGTTGCTATAATTTGGAATGAAAATAAGTACAGGGGTAGGCATAATGTCTAATTGTTGAAACTACACAGCCACAGGTTCTTCTAGAAGGTAAGCAGCATTCCAAAATATATTAAAATCAGGTATTTAAAGGGAATGCAGTTATGACCTTTAGCTAATGACTTTTGCAGTAAGTAATGTCTCTTGGTTGTCATAAAATCTTACCAACATTTTCCCTTTCAGAATTAGTTTATCATATACAGGGGAAATATTTCTAAGAAACCAGTAGCTGGTAAAATTATGAATGTGGTCACAGCACCATTTTTTCAGTTTCATAAGTAATACCAGTATTAAATACATTACTGTAGTTTAAGGTCAGTATGGAGCATATCTACATTTATAATCCACTAATCCTAGTAGCTCTGTCTCTCCAACATCTCTTTAGCAGTGCATTAATAAGGCTTTGCATGAGTTTACAGCCTTCATTCAAGGATCATATTAAAGGGCAAAGGTCATGACTTGGATGGTTCTCATTCATCAGGTACTGTGTTTTCTAACACGTTTATTAGTGTATAAATAAACTCTTTAGGTTAAGTATTAATCAAATGGGACGTTTTAACTCCCTCTCATCTTCTCCCTTGTCTTACATTTGTTGCCCTTAATCTCTTCTCAGATCTTCTTTGCCAAACAATGAATAAATTTAAGCCTCTGTCTGTTGCTGTGTCACTATTGAGTTGAGTTGATCAACAAACGCTTACAGCCAATGTGAAATGCATCACAAATACACATTCAGGTTGACCACAGAAGATGTGGACTTTTGGCTAATCTTTTAATTTCCAGCCCTTCCCTTAATGTAGACACATTTTTATGGTTTCATGCATCACAGTGAAAACGATTTTTGGGACAATGTTGACTCCTAAAAGACAAGTGATAAGAATGCCTTAGTTTTTTATTCAAGTTGTTCTGTCACATACACATGCCTACATTTCAGCTGGGACCCTTCATCCTGTCTGTGGCTTGTGCATTCCTGTACAGGGACCTTTGTAGACTTATTGTGGTTTCTATTTCTTGATCCTCTGTCACAGACTTGTCAGGATAAGAATGTCTCACAGTTTTAATGCTTTGCTTTTTGAGTACATTATAGAGAAAATCTTTGCTTAGCTGTCATTCTTTTCTGAAATGCTGTGGTCCCTTTAGTCCATGGCACATGTTAGCTTCATAGATGAGCAGCTGCATATCCAGCACAACCTCTGTGCTCAAGGTACATGTGCAATGCTTGAGGCCATTGGGAGAAAGAATATTTTTTCAGGGCCAAAATAAGAAGGAAAAATGTTAATATGAAATCTAGGGCCAGGTGAACCTGCAGTTTCGGGAATGCATTATTTCAGTTGCCTCTCCTTTAGTAACTGGAGGTTCAAACATGTTCTATAGCCCAAGATTCACCCTCCTTTCCTGCTTCCACTTGTAATCAGGATACCCCAAAATTCACAAGTGCTTTTCTTCTTACTTGATGCAAATAGTGCTCTTTTGAAAAGGCCAGTGACACACTCTTAGATCCCTGAGCATTGATGGATGAATACACTTGAAGGGTGGCAAGTTTCTACCAAATTTCTTGGTAAACCAGTTGCTCATTGCAGCCTCTATCTGGTGAACAGTCCTGTCAAGGCAAGTGAAGACTCTTGATATGGTAGAGTGTGTCTGAGTGGCAATATTCTGTTCTTGTGATTGAAACCCCAGAGATGGCAGTTAAGAGTCATGTTTCTGAAATTTTGGTGTAGGGTACGCTCTTTTCTACCTGCATAGGAAAGAAAGTGTGCTGCTGCTACTGAGATGTGCCTGGGTGGGCTGCGCCTTCCTGAGGCTGCAGGCTTGGCGGGGCTGGCAGAGGGGAGGATGGGAGAGCCTGTACCTGTCAGCCAACACATAGAGCAGCACCCTGCAGCACAGACTGGGGGTAGGAACAAGCTGGGAGGCTGCTGGGTTTTGGTTGTTGGGGCAGATGAAAGGATGCTCTCATCAAAGGCCTGAGTTTGCACCCCACAGGTCATTCACATAAGAAAAAATCCTGCGGCACTTCCTGGTCCTATCTGTGACATTCATTCCCCAGTCAGATAGGACAGAGTCTTCAGGAATTTGGTCTTGAGGGGAGGGCTGAAAGCATTTGTGTAGGATTGTGTGTGAATACATCTACTGAGCCTTTTACATTTATTCAGCATATCCATTGATTTCAAGGAGTTGCATAATTGTACATAGCTCAAAGTGGCTATGGCACCCATAAATTTTTTACCATGTAATAACTCATATGCCACAGTCAGTGACCTACCTGTCATAGCTTCCAGTACAGCTGAATGTGTGCTTCTTTTGGGTGAATGACCTCTTGGAGAAAGAAAAAAAGTAGATTCACAAATGAATTTTCTCCCTTTGCCTTAGAGTTGCTTACATGTTGCATTTCTTGTGTCTGCTGATCTTTCTCAAATTCACAAGACAAACTGGCATTCTAAAGCAGGGCTTGTTTTTTCATCATGAAAACAACATTTCTTTAACCAGGAGTACTCATTATTTATTTGAAAATGGAATATGCACCTTCTGCATGGGATGATTCCTGGACTGAAATATCAGCTTTGTTGCACCCATGTAAATCAGAAGTATCTTCACTGAAATTGATGCAACAATATAAAAATAGCACAAATGAAAGACCTAGTACTGTGACTCTTTGAGTCATTAGTTTCTCAGTTTAAGCTTGTACCAATCAACTCAATCAGTAGTGGGAGGAAGAGAGAATGAGAAATTAAATAGAATCGTTATATACACCTAAGTTTAGTAAGCATGTGATATATTACTGTAAACCTTAGCAAATTTTTTGCTCTGTGATTTTTCATTTTTCTTGCATTTCTTTGGATAAAGAAATTACTAGCTTTTGTCAGATAAATGCTAAGCATGTGTCTAAATACTAACAAGCAAAAAGAAAATGCTTCCTTTTATTTTCAGGTCATCCAAATATTATAATTTATGTTCCTCCTTTTCTTCACAACCTATAGCTATACCCATTTCATGTCATTATTTTATAAATCTGCCATATTTTGTTTTGATTATACTATGTTAGTTTTTGTAGTCAAACCTGAATGCTAAAAAAATTAAGTTTTAAGAGGAATTTAACAAGGTTGTGACGTGGAAAGGTTAAAGGGAAACTGTCAGTTGAATAATGCTTTTCCATGATGAAAAGAGTGAAAATTTTTAGTTCTCTATCATCTAATCTGCCTACCTATTCTCTGTCTGGATAAAGGTTTAAATGTATAGATAAATACTTAGCGTATCTAAAAAAAGAGAAGCGACATAACAGTAATCCCTAAATCAGCTTTACATGCTGCTTTAAAACAGTGGAATACTTTGCATCATTTAAATGGCAAACTTCAAAATCTAAGTTCACTGCTCTGCTCTCAGAAAGGGGAAGAGCCACTGAATCATGCTCCAAGTGGTGGGCTAGCACAGCCATGTGTTGCTCTGGAAAAGCAAAACCAATCAGTAATACCAGTCTTTAAGAGTGTGACTAACCCACTTTCCACATCAGTGACACCAAAGCAGTTTATCTGCTTTCTTGGAAACATGCCTGTGCTTCTGTCCCTTCCTTCTTGAAATGTACTGCACACACAGCAGCTGCCAAGCCAGATGAATTGCACACTAGGGGGAATTGCTGAAAATAAGCAGCATGCAGATTGAAAATAGGACTCGAGAATAATTGCAGGAGAGGAATACAAGCATGATTTTTACCAGTCTGGATTCCTCAGCCAATTTTCAAATGCTTCATGTTCTGTGGAATATTGTAGAGTTGTAGTGGCTTCAGCTGTATCAAAAATTCATTGCTGTCAATGACTTTTAACCACCAAAGATTTGGACCAGAACCTCAGTCCCCAACATTCTACACCCAAGGCCTCACATATTAGTGAAAAACCTAAGAGTGCACCCCAGTAAAACATGATGTCTGGTGCCTATGTCCAAAGTTGAAATCAAGCCCTACCCAGTTCAGATGCCACCAGAGAGTAGGGCATGTCCCTGACTGCCCAGTCATGTTCTGCCTCCTGTGTCCCTGGATAGCTCAGTGGCTATTTCACAAACCACCATGTAGTGTCTCCAGCACATACAGACTCCTGAAAAAAATAATGAAGTTGGCTTTTCTTAGCTGACAGCTAGATAAAAAATTTCTCCTGGGAACACAACCTGAGCTCTCATCTAGAAACAGGAAAAAGGTTGTTTCATGCTCTTGTCTACCCAACAGGACACACACCTTTATTTTGTAGTGTTTCTCAAGCATTATAGACCCTTTAATGCACTAGGGGAGAAAGGGGGAACATTTTCAGCTCTTCCTGTTGAAGCAAAGTTGAAGTTGTTTTTCTTACTGTGAAAAAGAATGCAAGATTTATTCTTCTACAATGAAAGCAAGACACAACACAAAGCAAGACTGCTTTTTCTGTATTTTACCACAGAGGCAATTATATAGATTTCTTGTCCTGATCAGAGGCTTTATAAAGATTTAAGGAACAATCACTGTGTAAAGACTTTTTAGAAAAGGATTAGGATTCAGCTATCTTATGGCCAGTGTCTTAACCATTAAGCTGTGAACCAAAGAAATATTTTTCTGCTTAATTTTTTTTTCTATGTTCCAATCCAATTGATCCTCATTTTGTTATTACTCTGCAGCTTGGTTTCATCCTCAAGCATTTTTCTATTTCTCCCTAAATGTCTTTCCCCATAAACCCAGACACTCTCATAGGAGGTTACATGGAGCATTAAAATATTTTTGAGTGTGATTTTGTCCTCCCAAAACCAAGTTTATCGTTTTGCGTTTTGTTATGGGTATTCCAGAAATTACACAGTGATAAAAGATGAGAGAGCAGAAAAAAAAAAAATAAAAATTCAACTTGTCTTTTTGTTGTCCTTATTGGGGTGTGCTTGCTTAGAGTTGCTAGGAGAAAGCTTGCCAAACTATTTCCTTCTAGAAACACAGAGGGAGAAGCGCCAGCTCCAGCCATACCTTATGCACCAGGCTTTTAATGCAAGTCAGTACTGGAGAAGAGCTACAAATCTCTCAGGTGGGTATCTCTGGGATTAGAGAGCAACTAAAGTGATCTATATAGAGTCATTGTTTGGGGGTGCAGAAGAATTTAGGAGTATTATCTTGGTGAATTTGGTCTTCAGTACTCCAAGACAGGTTACTAGAATTAGCCAGAGGTTCTTAAAAATGAGAATAACCAAAAAAATTTTTCTCCTTGTCACTACTGAGGTTACTTTACTTTTTTGGCATTAGCACAGCTACTGTAAGAACTGGCTAGTTCTCTTCCAGGACTGTTTATATTACAAAGGAAGTTAAGTCTCATCCTCCAGTTACAGATTGCACTCCAAAGTCTCAAGAGTTTGGGTTGTTCAAATGTATGTATTGCATGTATATTTGGCTTTAACACTATAGTCCTTATTCAAGCAAAACCACCCACTATGTTCAAAAATAGTAGTACAATTTGGCATCCAGTTGCAATCTATTCTCAAGTGGTATTGTTCTCTTACTGCCACTGTTGCTTCTTGCTTGAATAATTATTGTTCTTCTCTCAGATTTCCAGCTTTAATTATTTATTAAATCTACTAATTATTATTCCTTCTCCTTCTAGATAAGAGAAAATAAAACTTGATAAAACTTCAAAATGAGGTGACAGAATTAATACAATTCTATTATCATATTTCTTGCTTATGCAAAGAAGACTGCAATGGATTTCATATTTCCTCTCTTCCTCTTCTTAATAAAGTTATAACAAGTTAAATACTTTTTGGAATTTGTGGTAAATATTGAGCAAATATTCTATTATAGTATTTGAAAAAAAACTCCATATCTATGTATAAATTTTTTTGTTTATAAATAAATATACTCTTATTTTCAAGGAAGATGACTTTTATTACATGGAAAGACAGTAAAAACAAAGTAAAATATTAGAAATAGATTTTTCTTCTCTTCTTTTGGAGATTGTCCAATGGAACATTATTTTTAAAATCTTGCATGGAGAGATTTTATATTTCAAATATTTTTGAGAAAAAATAGCATCACAATCTTAGATCCTAGACTTTTCTAAGGCTTTGTTACTTGGAAAGAAATGTTTTTTGAATATGTATGTATACATATATGCAGTCATACGTGTACATGCCAACAGTTTTAGAGTGCCATCTGCTGTCATATGAGACTACATAATGTTGTTTCTGTTGCGTTTTTAGGGTCAATAAAGTGGTTGTGCCCTTGAAAGGTTTTCTGATTAAGTTGTACTACCAGACAAAGCAAATTTTTAAATTGCAGGAGGTAGAAAGGTGTTTCTTTCCCACTTTTGGATGTATAGAATCATGGAGGCATAGAACAGTTTAGGTTGAATGAAACCTTGATGATCATCTTGTTACACAACCCCCCCGCCCCTGCCATGCATAGGGACACATTTCACAGACTGGGTTGCTCAAATCCCCATCCAATCTGACCTCCTGAGCTTGCATAAAGTGATACTTGAATATTAACCAGCTTTCTTGTGCCCATCTTCCCTACAGGGTTTTGTTGCATGCCACTCTCTCCAGTCATAGGAACCACCCCACCAGACTCTGTGATAATAAGACTGTAGCCCCGCTGGTTTGTGTACATCTCTAACTCTTCTTGCACATTCCATATATGTTTGATAGGGTTATTTAAGTTGAACTCTTCTGAAGTCAGTTTGTTGGCTGGAAGTGGCAGGAATTTCTAAACCTTCTCTTTAGGTGCTCTCCTGATGACCTGCAATCCCTCTCCAGGCTCTGGACATCTCTTGCTGGCACTGACATCAAACTGGTAGGGGTGAGATGGATTAAGGTTCCCTTCCCTCCTCAACTTTAGTTTAGAGTTTTCTTCACCAGCTTAGCAGGCCTATCACCAAAGATGCTCTCCCCTCCTCTGACAGATGGACACACACATGGACCCCTCTACGCTGCATTATGCTGGAATTCGTGTGATTGCTAATCTTCCTGACTCTCCTCTCTGCACAATCTCCTTATTCTTTTGGCAATAAATTAAAAAGTATTTTTGTGGAATGCTTGTGTAAAATATTGTTGATTTTCTTAAAATGTTAGCCTATCAAGATCAAGTGGTTATTTTAATTGTTGATCTGGAAATATGTTGCACAGAGCCCAGGCAAATGTGAACAGCAGCAGAGGTGTTCACCAGCAACTTCTAATCTCCTTCTTGGGATTGAAAATACAAATCTAAACTTCTTCTTCAGGAGAAAAGTCTACTTTAACAATTGAAGCCATAGAAAGATTAAGGCAAAAAATAAACATTGTCACTTGTCAAAGCTTCCTCAGAGATGCAAATCCAACCCCCCAGCCAGATGGCATTTCATTCAAGAGTGAAAATTTGCTCAAATGCTGAATCTCTTAAGAGTGTTCAGTACTTCCCTCTGGTGGTCTGTCCCATAAAATACTCAGAAAATAAATTGCTTAACCTATTCTCTCTGAATTTAGGACAGTCTGTGAAGATAGAGATGCGCAGAAGTTTATATCAGTTTTTAGACAGGGTCTGAAGTAGCTTTGACTAGGAAATGGTCAAAACCATTTTAAAATTATAGATTTTTTTTTTCTAGCATGATATTGATTTCCAGTTTGGATTAGGTATGTTGTATTTGTGAATTTTAACTAAACTTCAAAGCTCAGGAAAATCACCAGATTAAATTTAGCTCAGTTTTTAAGAAAGCGAGAATGAAAGCCAGCTGTGTACTATTTTGGGCAAGTTGACTTCGTAATCCCTTTAGAAAGACAGCCAGGGAATCAACACATTTTCTTTTTTCCAACATAATTTTACAGCTACCTCTCCCACTCTACCATGATGTCTTTATGTGCTGCCATGATTATTTTGTATTCCCCATGAAATGCATTTTTGCAGAAATTATGAAATTCTAATAGAATGATATTGTGTACTTTTGCTACTCTTGTATTTTCTAAAACAATTAATTTTATCTATTTCCTTATTTTAGCACTCAAATATAGATACATGTAACCTCAATTTAGGGTTAATGTCCCCAGTATTTTCAATTTATTTTTAAATAGGCTTTAAATATAGGCATCCACAGGAAAAAGAAAAAAAAAAAAAAAAGAGTTAAAGGGTTAGGTTAATACTATGGCTAGCATTTGAAAAATGGTGCCATACTCAAATTAATTCTCCTTTTCTGAACCCATCTGCTTTTAAATGTAAGGTAACTGCCATTCATATTGCTGTGAATGACATTTTTCCGTGAAATATTTATTTTTCTGCTCTATTCTCATGCATTTGTTTACATAGTCTTTCTTACATAGTCTTATTTTCTACTGTTATTACATAAAAGGACTGTGAAAGATGTCAATTTATTTAGAAGTTCCTATCTTCTATGTCACTTATCCACTTTTTCACTTTCTTATGCAAGATCATATTTTAAAATCCATTTTTAGTTAGTTATTGTTGCAGTGACTCCAAACAGCATTCAAGGTAAAATGTAGGAATAACTGAACCTAAACTGGAGAATTCATTCTGTTAGCTCTAATGTTGAGTTATCACTGGTTTACAAAGTTTTGAGGTGCTTTCAAATTTTAGAGGATGAAGGAAAGGCAAGGATATTGAAGCCATAGAACTGTTTTGTATGTATGGAAACTTAAACAGTGTTAGGCATGGACCTGTCTTCAAATATGTGATTTCCCCTGGAAGAATAGATTGAATAATGTTAGGAATCCATCCCATTTGTGTCAGCCTTCAGAGTTTTCTTATACAAAAAAAATTCTAGTAGAATATAAGTGAGACTAATCTTGTCATGTAAAGTTGACAAAAATGTATATTTTGAAGGCCACCACCGAGGTTGATATCTGAAATGGATTTCAAATTCTTGTATTTCATTAAGTACATATTTTAGCAGAAAAATACAGAAAAATATCAACTCAAATATCTTGCCCAAGGTTCTGTGCTAAAAGATTGACTGTTCTATTGGCTTCCCACACAATCAAGATCTGAGAAAGATATAAGATACAGTATTATCTATAGCCCATGAGAAATCAGATACATTTCACTTGAGGTAATAATATCCTTGAATGAAAATTAAAAGTTAAGAGTTCAGATTTATTGTTCTGTGAAAGAGGAATCACAATTTTAAAAAATCCATGTAGGAAAAAAAGCAACAACAAACAGAAACCCATCCCATTTTCAGCTTTTTCTTTAGCTATACATCCTCTTTTCCTAAATCCCTGAGAAGCCAGCAACATGACTCCACAGCCAGGTGGAAATTCAGTAGCTGAAAGAATATGGCATTCTGACACAACCTTCAGGCTGTCTGGCAAGCAGACAGGTGAAAAACCAAGCAGAGAAGCAGAAAATTTGTCTTAATTACTTAATTCCTTAATTAGAACCAATATAGAATCATGGAGTATTTTAGTCTGATATAATTTGCTTTTCAGTCGTTTGCATGGTCAGAATGGCTTCCCCTAGGGATCTCAAAGCACTTCCCAAATGCTCTCAAGTGAAACATTGTTGTAATGCATCGCTTATATCAGGGAAAAGAAAAGAAAAGAAAAGAAAAGAAAAGAAAAGAAAAGAAAAGAAAAGAAAAGAAAAGAAAAGAAAAGAAAAGAAAAGAAAAGAAAAGAAAAGAAAAGAAAAGAAAAGAAAAGAAAAGAAAAGAAAAGAAAAGAAAAGAAAAGAAAAGAAAAGAAAAGAAAAGAAAAGAAAAGAAAAGAAAAGAAAAGATGAAGTGAAGTTTTCCTTCTCCTGGAGATGATCCAAACTATTATTTCTGAGCACTCCCTTCACTTCAAGTGGAAATAATATAAATTTTACAAATATTCTTTAAGAGAGAGAACCTCATCTTAGTCTTGTTCTTTCAAAAATACAGATATCTTCTGGCAAGAAAGACAAAAACAAAGAAGAAAAGGTAGATTTTGATATTATAAATAACTCTTACTTATGCTTAAAAATAGCTTAATCTCTTAAACAAGAACCAGAATTAGTTCCACAATAATTAAATAGAATAAGTATCTTTTCAGAGTTGTGCTTTACCCATGGGTCTGCAAATTTGGCAGGAGTTTTACACGTCTGGTTTTATTCATAACATTTTAAAAACATGTGAGTGACTATAATAAGAGTAAATAATACCAACTTAAAAAATGTACTGCTCTAAATAAAAAAGTTGAGGAAAGAAGCAACTCATATCCCAAATTAACACTGAAAATAAGAAAGTTTAAAAAAAAAAAAGGAATTTAAAGCCTTCAAATACTGTTCTGGTTCCAAGCATTATTCTGTGAATGTATGCAATGACTTAATATATATTCAATATGTGCTGTTTTTCTTGACCTTAAACAAAATAA
>VWZN01016526.1:46883-57831 GCA_013396955.1 Regulus satrapa
TTTTACTGTATGTGTATTCATTCACTGAACACCTTATTAAGCAGTTTGGATCAAGGGATTCCAGTTTTCCTTATAATTGAAATACAAGCACCTAATATAATTTTTGAGATCTACAAAGTGACAGTGAGATGTCAAACTGAAATTAACATCTCTGCAAGACCTTCCTGTAATTTTCTTGAAGTGTCAAATATCAAAGTCAGATAAAGAGATGTAAAACAACCCTTGGGGACTTTACTCAGCTCCACAGGACCGGACCTTTTAAAAGAGTTCATAAATCAGAAGAAAAATCACAGTGTTCCCCACTCCAATGTGAAAGCATTTATTTGCTCCTTCCACCCTTTATTATTATACTATTATTACAGACCTTATCATCACACAGTGGATTACTGTGGTGCATTACATCTTTCAAAACAAAGGGATTCCCTTTTGGATAAAGCAGATCAATAATTTTGTCTTCTGTAACTTCAGAGTTTTGAGGAAAGCTAGTAATGGCTTTCCTCAAGTTTTTTGGAAAGTATTGGTTTAGCTCTTGGAGGTCAATGTTGTTCTTTAACATTTTACTGTTCTTTCATTGTGAATGAAAAACCTCCTGACAATACATTGTCATTGACAGCAGAATAGAATTAATTACGACAGCATTCCCAGACATAATATTCAAAATGCAAGCATTATGCTAGTTAGGATAATGTGGACTTTCAATAATAAATATCTTAATGCAGTTTGGATTCCTATTTAAAGAAAAGTCTCTTATTCAGCTATTCCAGCAATGGAGAATAGTAATGGAGTTATATTATCAAACACAAAATCAATACAAAGGAAAAAATAAATCTTTTTTAAGAAACAATATATTTCTAAAATGAATAGATATGTGAGATAAAAATACAGGAATACAGTTCCTTTGCCATTTTAGAAGGTGTAAGACTAGAGTTTTAGGGGAACACACAATTATTTTGAGAAGACACCTTAATCTTAGGCCTTTGGTGTCCTATTTCAAAAGAGGGAAAGAGAAGAAAATTGTCAGACTATGGCAGTTCACGCAGATTCCTACAGCAGGGTGAGAAGAACTGCTGCGTGGAGAAGCCTGTCTTTCTCCTCTGACTACAGGTTGCCTTGAGCAAGCAGTTTATACTTGATTCCTGACATTTAGAGAGCTAAAATTAGGCAAGATAAATTCCACCTTGTGTTAAATACTTCTCCATGATGACAAAAACACGAAAAAGACTGTGAGGCGGAAGATAATGGGATTAACTGCATTGCTTGTGCCAGGGGTGCACGGAAGAATCTTTGGTCTTCAGCTGAGCTTTGAGAATGCAGTGAAGAATGCATACACAGAACAAGAGAGCACAGCCTGCTCTAGAGAGCTTATTCATTTCTCACTGTCAAAGACACTAATAGTTCTACCAGAGCAGGAGTACCTTCCTATGCTGGAAATCTGTAATCTCAGTCATAATTCATAAAAAGTCTGGTTTCCATCACAAACTGAGAACATTTAACAAACTGAATGTTTTGAGAATTCAAAAGCATTTTTAAGCATCTGGATTCCTATTCTATGTGTGTCGGGTAGTGGGATGAATGTTTCTCTATTGCTACAGATGAGCTTTAGTGTGATAGTTTCTCATTAGAGTATATGGGAGCATATACTAAAAGAGCATAAATAAGCATTTTCTAAGAGATTTAGTTTAAAGGTACAAGGCAAAAATCAGATAAAATTGTAGGAATTTCAGGGTATATATTCCAGGCCCGCAATCCATCCAGTATGACCTGGTTCCTTTATCCTTCAGGTTGTAGTTGTATAATCTCAGTGCAGACTATCACAGAGGATACAGGTCATAACAGCAGGAAAAAAAAAAAAAAAATCTCTGCAATATCTGAAGTTTTTTCTTATAGGATAGGCCATATAATTTGTGTTTGGCCAACTTGGTTTTGTCTTTTCCATGTGACACAGAAATTATAAATATACTGTTTAATATCCCATACAAAATTGTGAGCCTGTTAGAACAGTCAATTTATGATTGGCCAAACTTTGTTATTTATTGATATGCCAAACTTTGCCAGGGAGCTACTGTAAATTCTTCTGTGTTGGGGACTGAGATGGAACTAGACCATATTAACTAGTCTTTAGAATTCCAATTATATCGACAGCAACTAAAAACAATGAAGCTGCAGCATTAAGAAACAAGCAGCAGGTATTCCAAAATACATAACAGGTTGCAATGCAAAATATATGTATTACTTGCTTGGTTTTTAGCAAACTTTATCATAGTATCAAATTTTTAAACATACCTGAGTCTTGATGATAATTAATTAATTAATTTACTTTTACAAAATGTTTTAAGGTACTTGCTTGTGAGGCATACACTGCAAAGTCAAGTAGATGGAATATAGCTAGATATATGGTAAAATTTAAGATAAAAATTTAGAGAGTAATATGTAACAATGACTGTAATTATTAAGAGAGAATTTAATATGAAAACAATTAACCTGCTGTAATTTTTTTAGCTGATACAATAGTGTCATAACTAAAATTTGAGAACTTCCATCAGACTTTGCTAGACACCTCAAGAGATAGATAAACCCCTTATTAAAAGGGTTTAGATAGTTATAGCAGAAAATTAAATGCTGATGATTCATTTTGCTATTACAGAAGAAATAACATTACATTGAATTTATAAATTATTCTTTTTGTCATAGAATGCATAATGAATCACAATTTTGTTCATCACTTGCCTATAATTAATTTAACAGGCCTAGAGATGGTGTAATATATTTTCTCCAATTCTAATTTTTATTAATAGAAGTCTTCCTTTTCAAGTTTAGCATAATGATCAAGAGGAATATAGTGTTGGGGTTACAAAGGAGCAAAGAAAATAAGTCTCCTCAGAGTTCTGTTCTGCTTTGCATAGCAGTCTGCTTAATGGAGAAAATAATTCTATTCCTCACAACAGAACATGAACATTATAGAAGAGTTCTGTAAGCTGTTTTAATGAAGCCACAGACTACAAAACAGGGATTGTGAAGGGAGTTTTTTGGGATATAGATGCTTACCCAATTGCAGAAACATGCAGAGAATATATACCTTTTGTCCTTCCTCCAGCTAATATGCAAACCGTTATAAAGGTAATGAAATCAATTATATTACATCAGTGATTCCATATAAAATATTTATCTATATGCTTTTATATATAAAATGTCAGCTCTCTTTCCATCAAATAACTATCCTTACTCCTGGAACAACTTTCCACATTTCTCTTCCTCTGGAGAAAAAAAGTACAAAAGTTAATAAAAACAGAGGTTTATTTTCTAAACTTTCATTTTTGAAGATTCTAGTGGTGTACATTAATATATATTAAGGCTCTCTAGAAATATATTCCCTCTTTCTCAAGATAATACATCTATTATTTATGTGGCATTTCTCAAAATGACAGCAGCCAAGTCTCGGGAGTTTTAGAGGAATTTTGCATGGCACAGATATAGCAGATATAGCATGCCCCTGTTGAGTGGGTGTTTGGATACACCAGCAGAAGAGGAGCTTCTGGCTTTGTCCGTGTGCATGGATATAGTGCCCCCAAAGCTTTACTTCAGCTTTCAAAGTGAATCCTTGTAGTACCTACAGTGTCTGACTCCAGGAGTGCTCTCTGGGACATCCTGAGCAAACGTGGCTGCAGGCTGGCAGAGAGGAGCTGTCCCCTCTGGCCCATCAGATTATCCTTAGGCAGCCTGTGAACCACTCTGATATGGAGCATGCCAAGTGCCAGTGCCTAGTAATCCCCAGCTCAGATCTCACCTGCAAAAGAGAAAAGGGAGGTCCTGCACCTGCAGTGTCCCATTAGATGGCTCTCTCAAGGAGTACCTGTGATCCATTCAGCAAATCCATATGTCTTCAGTATCTTCTCACCACAAATGAATCTGTAGTCTGAGGTGATGGTCTCATGTTGTAATTGCAGAATGTTTTTTGTTGGAAGGGACCTTAAATATTATCTAGTTCCAACCCTCTGTCATGGGCAGGGGCATCTTCCACTCTGACCAGACTCAAACCCCATTGAACCTGGCCTTCAACACTTCATGGGCTGGGCATCCAGCTTCTCTAGACAACCTTTTCTGGTGTCTCACCAACCTCACCATAAAGAATTTCTTCCTAATATCTAATCTAAATCTACCCTCCTTCAGTTTAAAGGACAGACATGCATGTGATGCTGCCCAGGTCAGTTGATTATTAAGAGAGAAAAATGCATGGAACCATTATCCTGCTGTAACAAAGGCAATGCAAATATGGTCTCTCTCTCTTATGCAAGCACAAGCTTCTCATCTGGTATCTAGGCCTCTCCCAGGACTGTCACCAGGGCTGAAAACCAGCCCCTTCTCAGCTTGGAAACAGCAAATCTCTTTCTGGGCCCAGACATGATTAACATAACTGCTAAAGAAAAGACAAATTGCCCTTTTGGTGCAACCTCTTTCTGGAGTATGTCCTAGAATCTTTGGATTCATCTATTGCTCTTGACATACAAGCATGTCAGGTACGTCTCATAGCTTGACCAGCAATGAGGTCCTTCACACAATATGCCTTGTTCTTTTCTTGTATGATGCTCTCTAGGACCTTTACTTTCCCACTCTCTTCCAACCTAGTTTATGGTATTTTGTGACACATAGTAATTAGTGCAGTGAATGTATTATAGAGTGTGATGACAGCACATTTTGAAGGAAGAAGGTATTTCATGTCATAGACAATATAGAGCGGGTGAATACTAAGAGTGTCTTGCTAAACATGCTGTGAGGACCTGTGGTATTTCTTGATGAAAAAACCCTACGCAGTTAAGTCTGAGCTACCCCAAAAATGCCCAGGGAATTTGGTGTACATTAAGTATGAGAATGAAGTGTCCTTGCTGGCATGGTCTTTTTGACTGGTTGAAAAGAGTAGTTGCATCCCAGCTCTCCCTCAGTTGCCATCGGCCTACTGCCCCTTATTATTCAGTCCCAGAGCTGCTCTGAGCCCTTTCTAGCCCATCCTTTTTGCATTCATCACTCTTCCCACCTCAGAGTCTTCCTTTTCCTCTGCCCAACTATTTTCCAAACCCTTCCTGACCCAGGCTCATGCTCCCTGACACTTCCTGGCCACAGGCACAGCTTTTGCTATTGAGGTTCAGGTGCCCCTCTTCTGCATTTCCTGCACCCCATGGGGCTAGCTGCTGCCACACCAAACCACACTGTTGCAGGCACTTCTGGTGCTTTTCAGCTCAGTTCCACTCATGTCTCTCCAGCAGCAGTTGTGCATCTCATTCTGACAGGGATTTAAAAATACTGCTAAGAGGCATTTATAAAACATTGCCCTAGATGCATTTCAGAAGAAATGTTCAATAAAAAGGGGGAAAAGAAAGTTCTTCCTGAAGGAGCATTCTCTCCTCCACCCACCACAGAAATTTTGTGGGAGGATCTTTGAGGGTTTATTTCATTTTCTCTCTTAAAAGGATTGGCAAATGTTTTTAGGATCCTTTGGCTTTGTCTCAAAACCTTAATAAAGCATTAAGGAGAATTACATAATTTAAAGGCAGCAAAGGCCAAGTAGGTCATCCAGTGCAACTTCTCAGCAGTGCAATCTGGCATTGTCCAATGTATTTAGTGATGTCTTTGTCCAGTCTAGATCTGATTTACAGGGTTTCTGACAATTTCCAACTTTAAATCTCTAGAAGTTTACAACATAAGAAGCGTTATACATGTGACTTTCTTTAAAATAAACTCTTTTTCACCATACTAATTTCACTTATGTCAAAAGTTGCAAAAGTCAAAATATTTATAGCTCAGCAGCAACTTAAATAAAAGTGTAAAAGAGCTATTCAGTGATTCTCTCTTTTCTGCTCATTCACAGGAAAAAAAGAGCTCTGACTAAGCAAGTCCTCTCTCTTTCTCTAACTTTCAGTGCACCTCACCTGTTTTCAACCCTTACATCACCTCTTCTGAATGAATGTGCTTTTTTTTTTCTTCCTTCTCTTGTTTTTCTTTTCACTTTTGAGCTTTTTAGTTATTTCCCAATACCTTTTCTCAGAGGCTTTGGTGGATTTTATTAAATACTTCAGTGTTCAGCAGAGCTGTAGGATATTTGAAATTCACGGGAAGTCTTTCTGATTTACTGTATCAGTAAACCAGAAAACAACTGTTCCACTGAAACAAACAAGGATTTCTCTGTGGATGAAGTGCCATCTAATTTCTGCTATTTTTTATCTTTACCTTTCACTTCCAACAAAATATTGAAATAATGAATTCTGGTAAGAGTGATTTGACCCAAAATTTTAGAGCGGCAGATAAGATGTGCCAGCTTGACTTTTAACACTTGTAAGCAGGATTTTGTTCTAGCAGGCAACAGTACTGCAAATCAGCACAAATTCATGGTAGATGATTTTGTGATGGTGTAGTTATCATGTGGCAAAGTGGAACAACTATGTTTGTGTTACTACTAAACTAAAATTTCATAGGATTTGAATTTTGTGCAAAACCGTTATTAAGGCCATTCCTAGACTTGTAGAATCCTAGAATATTCTGAGAATTGAAAGGGACTAACAAGGATCATCAAAGTTTGACTCCTGATCCTGCACAGGGAAGCCCAAGAGTCACACCATGTGTCTGAGAGCAATATTCAACTGCTTCTTGAACTTTGTCAGGCTGGTGCTGTGACCACTTCCCTGTGGAGCCTGTTCCAGTGCCCAGCCACCCTCTGGGTGAAGACACTTTTGCTGGTATATAAACTAACCTACTCTGACTCAGTTTCATGCTCTTTTCTTGAGTTCTGTAACTGATGACTTCAGAGAAAAGTGGTACCTGCTTCTGCTTCCTCCCTTGAGAATGTTGAGGAGTGCAATGAGGAACCTCAGTCTCTTCCTCTCCAGGTTGAACAGATGAAATGACCTCAGCCACTCCTTGTATGGCTTCCCCTCAAGATTCTTCCTCATATTTGTAGCCTTCCTTTGGATGGTTCTAATAGTTTTATTTCTTATACTGTGGCACTCGAAACTGTCCCCAGCACTCTGAGCTGAGGCTGCCCCAGTGCACAGCAGAGGGGACAATCCCCTCCCTTTCCTGGCTGGTGATGCTGTGCCTGATGCCCCCAGGACACCCCAGGCTGGCCCTCCTGGCTGCGAGGGCACTGCTGGCTCATGTTCAGCTTGCTTTCAAACATAACCCCCAGGTCCCTTTCTGCAGCTCTGCTCTGCAGCCTCTAACTCTCCAGTCTGTCTATACATCCAGGGATGCCCCATCCTAAGTGCAGAATCTGTTACCAGAACTATTTGTGTGCAATGAAGGAAGGTAAGAACTGTACTAAAACTGGAATTGGACTTAGAAGATATCATAAATATTTATGCTTTCAAGTGCTTGGGCTGCCATTTGACTTGTCAAGTCTTTTTATATGGAATGTTATCCACACCTTTCACCTGTTGTTGAAAGACATTTTCCTGCCAATGTATTTTTGGAGCAAAACATTTCTTGCTATGATAGTAAATGATAAGATTTACGATTTAATTTTTGGGGAAGTATTTACAGAGAATCTAAGCCAAAGTGAACAAAATACGGCCTCTGCTTGAATGTGAGAGTGGATATGGCATCGTCTGTCTTGCAACAGACTGAGATCTCTCTTCAGAATTCTTTCTATGATGTATTTGATATAAATCTGGTTAAAATGTTCCCTATTATGTAATGAGCATTCTGTCTGGTCTACCCAGACAAAACACATACAAGTTCTACCTCATTGCAATTTTATGTGCCTTGTTTTTAAGAGGCACTTTCAACCCATTGGGCTGAAATATTCATAAGTTAAAAAAAACAAATTTGCAAAACCTGCATTTTTCCATGACTCAAATAAAGTGGAAACCCAGTAAAAGTTTCAAATTATAAACTATTAATCAAGGTGAAAATTGGACATTATATGGATATTAAAATAACAATTTTGAGTCACCATAATTAACTAAATTAATCTGGAATAAAATACTGATTCTCCAAGCTATAATATTCTTTCTAGTACGCTGAATGCTGAACAAGGTAATTGTGATTAATGGCTACTATAATTAATGTAGAATGAATTAATAATGACTTTTGATTTTTTAGTAAAATGAAAACAGGTATCTTCTGCGGTGTATTTTGTGTCTAAAAGAGATTAGTATTTTATTATATACTATTAAATTATGTGAAACCACTGTTCTTCATTTGCTTTGAAAATAAGTATATTGTATCTTACTGTTTATCATGTAGTGAAAGCTGATTAAATTAGGTATATTTATACAAGAAGTGTGTAGTATATGCCATTAAAGAGAAATTACATTTCTGGACATGGAATACTTATAATGAGGTGTAGCTAGACTCAGTCTGAATTGCAACAACAAACTACGTTAAATGAATAATAATTAATTTCTTGCTTTATTCTGAAAACAGGGCTTTCATAAACTAAATAGGGAACTCTATACTCAACAGTATCAACAGGTACATATTGATTGTGATAGTTAAACCCTCTTTTTGGAATACTATGTGAGTGCATATAACAAAGGACATTTATTTTTACTTCTGAGAATATAAATGTTTGTGACAGAGTAAGGATGACAGAAAATAAATACTGGGGGTTTGAGACTTTGTAGTATAATAATCTCTCCTATTTTTCTAAATTTTGTTGTGATACCAACAATTAAATATTATCAATTCTTTGTATATATAAAAGTTCAGGACAGTACTTACTTGAAGTTAGTTGTACTTGTGAGATTTGGTTTTCAAATGCAGTAAATGGCAGTAATTTGGACTGAAAATATTTGTCCCAAAGTTTTTTGTCAGGTTAAATCAGAATTTTTTTCCTGCTGCATTTGTATTGGATTTTGAGGGTTTTTTGATTTTTTCTGTTGCTCCATCTTAGCTGTTTATGAAATAGATAATTTCCAAATTGTCCTCAAATTGCATGTACTTTGTCAGAATTGTGGGAAATTTTATTTGTATGTATATTTATTTAAATTCTCTTAAATTTCATTCCTGATATGGATTTAGAAGGTGTTTTCTGCAAAAGTGACAGGTATATAATGAATTCTGAATACAGTATATTTCTGAATTTAAACAGCATCTGAATTTTCTCGATTTTCTTTAAAACAAGATTTTAATTTCTCATATGGCAGAGAATACCACTGGGGCTTCCCAGCTTGCTCTCCTCTCACTGCCCAGAAGTTTCACCCCAAAATTCTTTTTGCCATATACTGTGAAATACTAAGTCTTCCTTACCTGGATGGCTTTTGGGCAGCTTTCCAAATGAAAACTGCCATATTTGTACAGAGAGTCTGACACAGATTTTTGCTGTTAATTTAAAAAATCAGAAAATACATACATCAATTGAAAAAAATAAAAATGGAGTAAGGCAGCTGAAACCCCAAGATTCAGACGCCTGTTGCCATTAGTCTGTGTACATGGATAAGTGAACAGGAAACCAGTTCTTTAGACTGTCTCTGACTTTAAAGGAAATGTCATTATTCAGAATGAATATCTTGTAGTGTAATGCCTGTGTGCTTACTCCCACACTTGCTTCATATAGATCCCCCATATCCCAACATCTGAAAACAGAAACTTTATGTGCCACATCCTTCCAGTTTGCTGCTAAGAGAACAGGCATCAGTGAAAAATACCAAACAAGGTTGTGCAAACAGCAGCTAGCAGGAGAGGGGATCCATGAGGCAGAAAGGTTCATATTTCTGCCCTGAGCCTGAGAAATCATGCTTGGCTTTGCCTATTTGCAAAGCTGGGGGAAAATCCTGGCCTCAGAGGTCCATCCATCATGATAAATACGTATTTTTTTCATTTGCTCTATCTTCTGTCCTATGATTATTTTATAATACAGGGCCTGCTGGGCTGAGTCTAACTGAACAGGTCTCACATCACCTCTCTGTCATGAGGAAGAAGAGGGGACTGGACTTGGTGGGGAAGCTGCAGGCAGCCAGACACCATTCCTGGCATCAGTGTGCCTCAGTGACTGACAGTAGGCTCTTCATGGTTAATTCCCAAGGAAACTTTGAAACTCTGGGACAGGTTAAGCTCCAAAATGTCTTTAATTTTGATTAGTTGGACAATTTTCTGGGTGACCCAACTTCCTGGGCCATTTTCTGAAAAGTCTGCTGAAGTAGAATGCTGGAGTTCTACTCAAAAGAAGTGGGGCACAAGATTATTTTCCTCCTTCTAGAGTTATAGAAAAGGAGAACTTTAATTTTCACCAATCCTTCTTGCTACACTAAGTAAAACCTGCTACACTAAGTAAAACCATCAGTCTCTTAGGTAAGAAACTTTGACCTTCCTCTCTTACCTACAAAAGAGCTGCTGTGCATTAATTAAAAAACAAAACAAAAAAAAAACCAAAAAAACCCCAAGCAAACAAAAAAAAAAAACACACCAAAACCCAAAAAGATTCTACTTTAATTTAACCACTACAGCTAGTCTTGTGGTTTTTTTTCACCAGCTAAACAGTGCAGTTTACTTCATCCTGATTAAATATTCTACTTTTTTTTTTTTTTTTGCCTACTGGGAGCAAAAGTAATAAAAAGCAACTTTATTTAAAGATCACTGCAGTGGGCTTGTGATAGTTGTTCAACAGTTTCAGTGTTGTAGTAGGCTTTGTTTGGTGGTCATACAGGTCCCCACTAGGTCTGAACACATGAAATATCTGAGGAATTTTCCTTCTTAACAGGAGAATTAATTTGATTGAACACATAGGTTCAGGCTGACAAAATTAAATTATGCGTGCTGAGGAGATGGAATTCTTGCATTTATTTTAGCCTCCAAAAAAACAAATACTAACCAGCACTGATATTCAAGTCAGACCAGATAAGAGCATAAAACTAGACAAGGTGATTCTTCTTTTTTGTCAGTGGTGAGGTGTTTCTTTGTTTTGTTTTTTTTTTTTTTTTTTTTTTTTTTTTTTTTTTTGGGTTTTTTTTTTTTTTTTTTT
>VWZN01016526.1:57845-73387 GCA_013396955.1 Regulus satrapa
TTGGTGTTTTGTTTTGTTTTTTGGTTTTTTTGTGGGGTTTTTTTTTTTTTGGTGGGCAGAAGAACAGTATTACAAGCTACTTGCTTTGATTTATTGCATTTTGAGACAAAAGAAATCTGAAACCTTAAAGTAGGCTTAAAGGATTGGAATTCAGGCTGAAGAGGAGCATATCTGTGTTTTATATTACTACAAGGTCCATTAGCATATGGAGCTAATTTCAAGGTTCTTCATTTCCCCAGACACAGGACCAAGAAAGGCTGGATCTACTGCAAGATGCAAATTACTTCATTTACCTCAAAAGTGTAATCTCCAAAGTTCAGCTCCTTGTGATAAAAGAATTATTGATGCTATACATTGGTCCCCTTTGGCTAGTTCCCTTTCCAGTACTCACAATTTGGTGTTTTTATGTGCATTGAGATTTGGAGCCATTTAACTACTAATTTTACTAATAATTCAAAAATAATCTGTCTTTTACCATCACTTAATACTTAGAATTCCTATAAATACCACATGAAGGGCATTTAAGTATTTTTTTACCCAATTTATCATCTGTAAATATATAGAATAGCAAGCACAGTTTCACAATTTTGTTCTACACCACATCAGAATGTAAGAATGTTTGTTCCTCCACAAACAGGCACAAATGTCTTCAAAGTTTAATTTTAGATAACAGCATCGATAAGAGTGCAGCCTTTGTTTGTGAAGTTTTGTCCTTTAATGGTAAAAAATGTGGATTATCCCACTTTGTTGTTTGCAGTGACCCTGTGTTTTAGATAATTTGTATAACTTTACAGAAAGTGGAATTTCTTTTACAGGAATCCTGCTCTTTAGTCTTTGAAGACAGTGACAGCACTATCAGTGACTTTACTGAAATTAGAATGCAAGTGTTCAACCTTCATGTAATCTATTTAAAATAGATTTATTTTGTTTGTATTTGTTTAGTTTGTATTCTATTTTATTGCCTTTGCTTTGTAATGATTTTTTTCTGGACTTTGATGGTTAGTCTTTCAGTAACTATTTGGTAGACCACAGGATTTTCTTAATCTTCCAGATTCTTTTAATGGTTTTGTTTTGTTTTTCCTGTGGAAGGAGCTTTTCAGCAGTATTCTATTAAAAAATTGCTTAGGTGACATAATAGAACTTGTAGAAGTAAGGATTCAGCTAATGCAGAATATTATACAATCCAGTTAGAAAGAAGAAAAAAATTGAACTGTGTTATTCTGAACTGTTCTCACATGAACCCTAAGTGAAGATTGCTATACAGATCACATGCAAGGTTTTTTGTAACTGAAGAAAATCAGATTTTTTTTTTTTCCCTCTTAAATGTAGAATATAGACACATTAATCTCTTATCCATCCTCTACCCAGAAAAGGAATAGCTGTATACAGTTAGATTTTCCTCATTTCATTAGTTTTGAATGATAAAGTTTTGGTTTTTTTATTTATCAATAAAAGAAAAAATGGTCATGACTCAGGTCAAAGCTAATCCATTTCCCTGGAGTACTAGAAAAAGTTTTTCTTCTCTGAAAAGAAGTATATTTTCAAAGATCTGAGAATGAAGTGCCATCATTTATAGCAGTGGCAGAAAAAGCAACTTACAAGACTTGGCACATATTTTAAGAACTGCAATGATTATGTAGTTCAACTTTGAGAAATTGAAGGTCCACAGCCACAGGGAAGGATGGATTTGCTCACTGTGCAGCAACATGTTTTAGGTATGTGTCATTAGCAAATTGGCCTGAAAAAAGAAAAAATCAAAATGCAGTATTACAGAGAACCAATTTATCTCTTTTAAACCAAACGACAGAGGCAAAAACATGGCAAATAACAATCTTATTAATCCTAAATTACACTGTAGCTAATTATTTTCTTTAGATTTTCTGGGATTTATATCTTTGTTTCTATGGCAAACTGTCAGGGTAAATGGAATAAAATTACTAAGCAATGTCTTGCATGATGATCATCTCTCACACATTAACTCCCCCACAACATGCATATAACTCACTAACTTTAGTGTGTGCTGCAGAAAATAAGAGCACAGTGTTCTTGTGCTTCTTCATAGACTACAGACTGGCCTCTAAATCTCAGGATGCCTTCTACATCCCTTTCCACTGAAAGGGGTTATATTTGCCATCCAACTCCAACCTAGGTGTTCCTTACAAACAAATTTATCAGCATTAATACTGAGAAACAAACAAATTTGCCTGCCTTTATCTTGCAGCCTGAGAGATAAAGTGCCCTAAAAGATACAATCATTTTTTAAAAAGCTGTCAAAAGCTTGTTTACAGACAATAAGATTAACTTGATTAAACATAATTTCTCCACTTAATACAAATGATTAGCATCCGCTAATCATAGTTTATTGTATTTGATAAACTCTCAAAAGAAAATGGTTGTTCTTGGGACAGACTAATTTAAAAGAAGTTGCTGCAAGTCCTAGATATAATGCAAAGACAAAGGAAATAATTCTGCATTATCTGTTCATGATTTTGCAACGGATCAGAGAATAAAACTAGCTTTAGAAGCAGTAATATTAGCAACAATAATAGTAATGACTATAATAGAAATTTGATTATTGGAGATTATAGGTAACTTTTGGAATATTTTAGCACCTTTAGAATCGAAAATAACTCTTTAATATATACACCTGTGAAGTACAATAAAAGTTATCAGTGCCTGCTAGTGTTTGGTAGTTCGATTTGAAATATTAGTGGGAAAGCATTATAGTCAATAATCGTTGTCAATTCATCTAATTCCATTGATGTCAGCAGACCTGGAATTTGATTGACCACATTCAAATCTGTTCCGTACTATTTACAAATGATGAATGGAAAACAGTTGATCAAGTGTAACTACCCATATCTGACTGCAGGATTATGGGTGGGAATTCTGCTGAGTCTGAATTTTTCATATGCAGATGGATGAAACTAGGAATCAGGAACCAGTATGCTCATCCAATGGAAACAATTGGAATTAAAAAAAAAAAAAAAAAATTTAAAAAAATTTTTTTAGGAAAAAACCCTGATGAAACACAAAAGTGGAAGAGTGTAACATAGCACAGATTTCTTTGAAGCAAATTTAAACTGGTAAGTTGATGTGTAATTTAGGGCATTCTGGTAAAACAGAGAATCCAAAAAGAATTTATTACAGTTATTCAGCCACTGTAAACCAATGGGAAACAGCTGAATGTATTTAAAAATCAAAGCACAAAGCAGCTCAAAATAGTAGCTGTGATTGAATCACTATTAAAAAAAATCAGGAAAAAAAGGTATTCTTAAAGAGTGCTAGCAGCTGAATTAGACAGTACAGGCCTATGGTAAGAGCACAACTATTTATTATTATTCTTATCATGAAATAACATTTGCATGGAGAAAATTTATGTTCTGTTTTAAAGACATGCTAAACAAAAAATATGTGTTGGAGATACTTGTCTGATTCTGGGGAAATTACTCCCACCCAAGAATTATCTAATATTTGGTCTCAATTTTTTTTGCTATTATTCCCTACTAGTATTATCTAGTCTACATGTTGTTATAAGAAGCTCTAGAATGCATTAAAAATTTTTATATATATAATAGACTTGAGGATGTTCACTGATAATTTTTTGTTGTTGTTATTTCCTCCCCTTTTAGCTAAATGGTGAAGAATGCTAACAAATCCAATTCTTTAGCTGTAGAAAAATGGAAGAATGCAAGTTTGGGTAGACCAGTCTTGAAATATTACTTTTCAGTTAATTTCACTCTCATTCACTTATCATCAGTAGCAAGCAGCACAGGGCTGTCAATTACCTTTATTTTGCTTTAGAGACTTAGAAGAAAAGTAATTTTATTCCCCATGGGTATAAATAAATGAAGGAAAACAAAGAGCACAAGAATTTGACTGGTCACAGAACATTTATTAGATTTATTAATCAGTTTCTAGTGAATACTTATTCAGCTCAGAAATTTGGAGGATTGAAAGCAGCCAAGAGCAACAAAAAGTGCAGGGAAAAGTGGTCTTCTGGCTCTGAGCTAGGAAGCAGGTTGTCTCTATTCTACTTCTGTCTTTCATCATGACTGAAAAAAGCTATTAAAGGTTTCTGGTTCTGCTAAATGTTTTAGCAGATCTTGAAAGTGATGCAGAACAATGGAGAGCAAATATTTTACATAATTTACGGGAATATTAATTAAGAAGGATGATTAAGAGAAAGAACATTAAAAGAAAGAATGAAACAAAATCAAACTGCTAAGAAAATAATAAAAAATATGCTATCTATTGTGATGTGTGCCACAGCCTGGTGAGATAAATGATACAAATCTTCTTTAGAAAACAGGATGATAAATAGAAGTACAGTAAATAACCAAGCATTTGTAAACATTGCAAACATGCAGTAAAAGCAGCTCAGTGTAAATTAAGGACAAGTCCTGAGCTGTCAGCAGTTATATAAGTGTAAAATCAGCACAAGTGAGGTCAGAGCAGGGTCTGGGAATGTTAATGTATTTGAACTGGAATGTTAATGCATCGGAATAGGAGTGCCAGGTACAACTTCACAGTGCAGTGTCTGGAATTAATATTCAGTACTCTTCCCCTCTAATAGACTTTGGTACTGTGGGAAATACAAGAAGCACAAAATAGGAAATCTCATTCGTCTGCCAAAACCACAATCAGCAAAGCAAACGAAGGGCTGATAAACAGCTGGTTTTCATTTTTGTGTAATAGGAACAGAAAGAGAAATATGGAGATTGGAAGGCTGCAAATGAGGTTGTTTCCCTTCTTGTTCAATGCTCTAATGTCCCAAGGAACAAACAGCATCAGTTTTGGGCATCCTCCTCTGGCATTGACTGACGTTTTCTGTTTCAAAGGACTCCAGCACTCACTTGTATCTCACAAATGAATGTTGTCATGAGTCATCCACATAGCAAGAAATTAGTCATTCAAAAATTAAGAACAAAAATTTTAAAGAACAATTTCTGCTGAAGTCACAGCTGGTAGGAAAACAAAACTAAGTAAACTTCTCCCACCCCAAAGACAGCAGGCAAACACAGACAATGAGAAGTTTTGATTTGACAGGATACAAAATAAAGAGAATGAGAAAGAAAGAAGAGCTANATCACAGTGGATTTGTCTGGTTGTCTGCTTTGACTATTTTTTGGGGCCTGAAGCATTTTGCAGGCAACATTATGAATTATAATTACAGATATTAGTTGCACAGCACCTTAGCTTTTGACCCCTCACAGCTCTGTGAAAATATATAATTCTGAAGAAACTTGTATTGTGCCACCAACTTAGCAAACAAGAAGATTATTAGAAGTAAATCAAAACCACACACAAAAAAGTGACTCTCTATTTCATTCATTTAAAAGATGCTGCTGAAGCAATTGTGAATAGTCGAGTCCCTTTTTTAGCTACAGACATTTCTCACAAAGCAGTAGTAAGTACTAGATTAAACAAAGCAAACACTGAAGGGATGCCATGAATTCAAACCTACCTTTGACCTCACCTTTTGCTAACGTGAGACAAACCATTCTATTAGCACTGGCAGGACCTTGGAGGCCTTGAAATTAATCAGGTCCCTGCCTCAAAGTATTTAACTTAAGCAGCTCTCTTAGTTGGGGAATGGAAGTCTGTTTGACCATGCTGGGGAGGGAGGCCTGTCTGCTCTGGCACAGCTCAAGGCATGCAGTTGCCTTCAAGCTTAGCAGAACCCCTTCAGGCACTGAGAAGGGGCAAAGATGTAAAATGCTCCTCCCCAAGCCATCATCATATTATTCTTATCTTCTCCTTAATGATTTCCAGATGAAGGGCAATTAAGCAGAGGAAGACTGCTGCTTTTGAGCTGAGGAAACTCGACCTCCCCTGTTGCAGAGGGCATTTATCTGCTTCCATAACTGGCCGACTGTGAGGCATAGGGTTGTTCTGCTCATACACTGCTCTGTGCTTCCCCAGCTGGGAGCAACAGCAGCTGTGCTCACATGTTTTCTGGAGATGGAATCAGAGAATCACTGGTTTTCACCCTGAAAAGGGACAAAAAAACAGCTGGTGGTCTCTACCTTTATAAATTCTGCTGCTGGATTGTGGCATGGCATTTCTCAGCTGAGGATGCCTCTACTGCTCATGGGGGTTGTCTAAGACAACAGTTATGTATTTTCTGAAAGATTTTTTCTTCCCATATCTAAAAGCCCCTTTTCTGCATTTTTTGTTTGTTGTTGATTTTTTTTTCCTAAGCACTGTACACACATCTCTCATGACAGGACAATCCTGGTTCAGTGCAGCTGATGAATTGTCTTGTTCCTCAGTGGAAAAATTATACCCATATTTAGGTAATAAACCACATTAACTTCTGAAATTTCAGAACTACAGACAAGGAAATGCAACACAGTACATTATCACCTGAAAAAGGCAAAATGAGGCCTAATGGTATCAGTGGGGAGAACTGTAATCTCCGCCATTTAAAAAATCCATGTCTTTGATGAAGTGAAACAGAAACAGGCAAAGAAGCAATACAGTACAGTGTGGAAATTATCAGCAGTTTTTTTGGGTTTTTTTGGGGTTTTTTTTGTTGGTTTTTTTTGTTGTTGTTGTTTTTGGTTTTTTTGTGTTTTTTTTTTTTTTTTTTTTCCCTCCAGAATAAAGTGTTTTGGAGCAGATAGGGCTAAGANCAGAGAGGGCTAAGAAAATCTCTTCAGAAGATACAGGTGAAGTGGGTATATGATGGAGAGAAGTTGGCATCATAAGCAGGTTATTTTAAATTATTTTAGTATTTGGAAAGCCAAACTGGAGCGTGTTCTTTGTTTCTGTATGACAGATAAATATCTTGTTGGAGAGGAATAGGTGCACAGATCCTCTGAAAAGTGAGAGAGTTGATTTATCCTGATATGACAGCTTTTACAGTGGGGCTGCACCGTGTGAAAACAGAAACAAAGGTTCATTTTCTGTCTAAAAGGAAGACATTAAATAGTCTTATGCCATTTAGTATGATTTGCTCCTTTGATCTGTGTATGGCTTTGCCTATCCCATGTTAATTTACTTAAGTGTTTGCAAGGAGGAGCCAAGGGGAAAAGCTTCCATTAGAGCTATAGAACTGCTGAGTTGTCTGACAGTAATTCTATTTCAAATTCATTTATTTAAGTACAGAGAAGGTGGGGTTGAGGAGTGACTTTTTCTTTCCTTGATATGGATAGGATAAACAGTTAAATGGAAATATGTGCATTGATGACTGGAATTGCTAAAAGCTCATCCCTTAACAAAGTTGACCCAGTGTAATGCTACATGGGTTACTGGTTGGACCTTCTTGCTGTGCCTGGCACACTCATTCCTCCTCTGGACCAAACCAGACAAATTCACAACTGTACATGCAAGTACAAAATCACAAAAAATCACAGTGAAAGCTTTACCTGCATTTCTATTTCACTGTGTCTGAGGGCTCCCAAGAGGTTGATTTATTTGAGACAATATTTCATTCCCCAGGATTATTTTCTATCCTCCTTGCAGAGGCTGCAGAGATGACAGCTGTGATTCTGGTTACTAAAATGCACTTAAACAGTGCACTGACATTGTACCAAAATGATCAAGAGGCTTTTCACTCGAGCAACAGTCTCCTGGGAACAGATTTCAGTCACTATTAACTTAAGCTATGTTCAAATCATTCTCATGGAGATAAAAGTCCTCATAACTTGTTTCCAATTCTTCAGGTCACCTGCACCTCCATTTTATTGAATAAAGTAGAACTGGCTGGGTATGAGTTGTGGTTATTGGGGTTTTGTGTTTTGGTGTGTGTTTTTGGCTTTCTTTTCCCCTTCTCTTTTAAAGGGGAAAAAATAAGAGTATGAAATGCTAAAAGTTTGATGTCAACAACCTCTCTGGACAGACTGGTAATGAACTGTGTCTATGCCTCTCCATGTTATTCCTTATTACAAGGAATATTGTGTAGTCATTTCCGACAAGGGTTGCTCTACTTCATAAAAGAAACAGAGAGAAGGGGCCCTAAATATGAAACCTGAAAGAAAAGACACCTTTCTTTAGGATATACAGTTATAATAGGACACAGTGAATATCCATGAATATAACATGCCAGTATTTAAAATCCAATAATAGCTGAAAAAGGCAAAATAATATGTAATAAGAAATTCTACTAACTTTAATTTTGCTACCAGGATGTAATATAAAATAAGTTATGATTTTCCCCCCAAATGTACTGCTTTTTACATGATAGCCTGGCTTGAAAAAAAAAATTTAAAATCTTCATTTGCATTAGTCACTTAAGATTGAAGAATTTTCTAATTATAAATTTTAACTTTATTTTAGATTTTAAATGAAACTGGTTTTTTGTCTGGTGTACTACATCAGTAAATGGAAATCAATGTTCTCATACAATAATTTCAAATAGTGAAAATTCTGTAAATACTTAAGTTAAAATTTTAAAAAAACACTTATTTTAATTGGTTTTCTTTAATAAAACTTAAACAGATATTGACTTGAGCAAAAGATGAAGCCACTGTTAAAGGATTGCTAAATTAAATAAAGCAAAACACTAATTGAAGATGTAGTAGACTCTCTTAAAGAATTTATTCAGATGAAGATTAAAAAATTAATCTCATCCAGATTATTTAGAAAATATCAGTTTGTACTTCACAGATATGACTTGTTTTAATGGATTCCAAGGTTATAAGGCCCTTTGTGTCCTTCAGGAACAGCACCCATTAATCTTGTATGTCATTAGGTTTGTCTTGAAGACTTTGAAGTATATTTTCCACATCTGGCTGTGTGGAAGGTCAGGATGTTCCCAGCTTTATTAACTACAACCAGATTCTGATGACTGTTTTCCAGATTATCTCATTTTTATGTTGTCTGTCATTTTGCATCTCTCCCAAAACAATATTACAACTAAAATCACAATGCTGTTGGTAATTTGAATTCCGTATGAAATTAAAACACAACAATAACACAATAAAGATAATTTCCATATTTTTCCTCAAAAGAGCCATAGACTATTTTATGATTTAATTAAAAGTTCTATTTGTAATAAGTGGAAATTCAAATTAACACACAAAAATGCACTGCTTTAGGAAATTTTTTGAACATCAAATAGCTTTGACTCATATAGCTTTAAATCATAGATAAATAAATCAAATATGAGTTAATTTAAGACAAGTATTTGGCCAGAGTACCCAGCAGAGTTTGCAGACAGGTATAGAAATGGTGGATCCACATTGGGCCTTGACAATGAATACAGACCTCAGCCCTCACCCATGCCATCCCATTTTAAATGGGGAAAGTGTCTCTAACAAAAAACATGTCATTTGAGATAGTGGAAAAAATTCCAACATTTCATCTGAAATGGTTTTTCACCTCTGTTCTTGTATAATACTCTGTAAAAAGAGGGGTTTATATTTTGCTATTTTAAAATTCATGTTTGATGTACTGATGAAATCCAAATGCCAATTTGTGAAAAGTGACTTATGTTACTCCTGTGGTCCGTATTTCCTTTTTGTCTCCATGTTCCTCCATCTCCTTTCTTTCTTTCTCTCTTTGTAAATAAAGTACATAGACGCTTGCCATAATTTGGGGAAAATAACTTTTTAGAAATTCCTCACTTCCCATACAAAATCATCAAAGGCACTTCAGCTCTTGGAGGGAGGTTAAGTGGACATTTACAATCAGCCATTTATTTGCTCCAGCTCTTTTAAATTGTTCTTTTAGAAGGTGCTTACACCTTCAACTTCTCTGACTGTTTGGAACTGCATTGCTGAAACAAGTTTTTTCTCTCCAGCATCTCGAATATTGGCAGCAGTTACTCCTAATGACTTTACATGACTTATAGTTTCTCTCCAATTTCTTTTTTTCATGGTCTAATAAATCTTTGCTCAGAACTCAAGGCTTGTGCCATCTATTCCAAATGAAATATTTTATCCTTAAGCTTTTGTTTGTTCTATTTCTTTCTTTTATCTCTTAAATTTTATTTACAAATTAATTCATAAATTGTAACAATAAATATCCAAAGCCTTTATATGCTATATCTTTGCATCTCACTGTCTCACAAATATATTTTAGTTTACCCAACCCATGTACAAATTATTTGCAGGAGTTATTAATTCACTGCATAAAAGTAGGGTGAAATAAAGAAGCTTTGAACAGCACCTTTCAGCATTAGCCAATGATTTAAGACAAAAAATGAGGAATATCATATCAACCAAGTCCATAGAGGAATGTGGAAAGGCAAAATGCTGTTAACCTAGTTATGGTTTGGGATGGAGACTTAAATGCATTATAGTATTTTCTCATAGGGATATAAAATAGGAATGACTCATAACTCTCCCAAAGCTACATAAGACCTTTTCTTTCCAGACTTACTGCACCAACCTCATTCTGCTTAGGAAAATTTCTAGGTAAGATATTGTGCATGAAGGTAATGAAATTCAGTCAATTTACAGCATTGTAAACTCTATGTATTAAAATGTTCTGTCATGCAGAAAACAATATTTGTAATAAATTCTTCACAAATGTCTAAGATCAAGGGAGGCAGCTTTAGCAAAGGCACGTTTAGCCCTTAGCAGAAAGTGAGGAAGTTGAATCTCTGAAGAAAAAGCATCTGTCAGAAATTGGTTTGGCCTTCTGGAGAACTTTGGCTTAGAGAGAAGTGAAGTTTGACACACAGACAGAAACCAGAGAAAGTTAGGAAAAACTCTGGGACAAGTCATGGTTGTTGGGTGCAGTGACTGGGTGGCAGTTCTCATAGGAAAGCAGGAGAATAAATGAAAGATGGGGCAGAAAGGTGTCAAGAGGATGTACCCTTAAACTCACATGAACAAGTTCATGGGAAGTGAACACTAGCTGGTGTGACACCCGGGGTTTCCTTCTGCCTGTGCCATGGCTATGCTCCTTCATTTACTCAGGTGCCAAATACATACATGAAACCCAATCTGTCAAATCCACCTCATGACCTATCTTTGCATCGCCTTAAAACTCTACCTACCAGAATCCTTCCATCAGCTTTACATATGCAGCCTGTCTACGAGCACATTCTGAACCGTAGCTTAATGGAATGACCCACTAAAGCAGCCTATGTGTGTTCAGGAAATGCTGCACTTTGGAGCATGAGAATGGGTGCCCTCCATCTCCCATCTATAGCAGCTCCATCATCTGTGACTTATCACTCACACACGGGCTCACAGCAACACCGTGGCAGAAGAGACAATGCATTTTATGCATTTTTAATGCATCATCTACCAAGCTGTGCAAAATGTTGCACTCAAATCTGCTGGAATCAGATTTGGATATTTTTATGATCATTAAACTCTGATCATGTTCTCAAAGCTTCAACATCCTTGTCTGAACTGGAAAGACAGTCATCCTCCATCTGGAGGAATAAAAAAAGGGAGGTGGTAGACAGCTGCTGTGTTCCAGGGCAGCCTCCCTGGAGGCTACAAGGAGGTTTGTTCCTCAGTATTTAAGACATATTAAGCTACAGAGGAAAAAGGTCATCACTCCAAATATACTGGTTCTCAAAATTTCAGGTGTCTGCAAGTACATTTTACATAGACTTTTGCTTTTATCACCCCTTCATATCAGTCTCATTTGTGTGCTCAGTAACCTCTCTTCCTCAAAATGTAATGTGCAATTCTCCCTCAGCACTTTTACACAGCTGCCATTCCTTTAAATCAACCTGTCAGAGAAGCATTTCCTCATTGCCTCTTCAAGTGGAGGCTCTTCTTTCCATTCTCACTAAATCATCCTGGCTTAATGCCCAGAATGGGCAATGTTCAGTTCTGGACAAATGACAATTTTTCTTTACAGATGGAAATGTGTCTGTGTTTAGTATTTTCTTTCCAAACCGCACAAAAATTAGGAACAAGACTTTTATGCATTTGTAGAAGTTGTTTCTATTTCCTAATATTGACAAGTCCCAAAGGCTTTCTGGGTATCAGATTTCAGTTTCATAATTTTCTGAACAAAAGAGTAAATTATTTTGTAAGTTGATTTGCATTTATTCAATTTAATTTGTCTTTCATTCTGAGGCACGTGTCCTCAAAGAGAGGAAACAAGAATGAATAAGAGTGGAGTAAGAGAATGGGAACCGTCTGAAACAAAGTTTCAGTAAGATGGCAAAAAAGAAGTGGGAAATGTTGCCTGGAAAAGAGCAAAGGCATTGAGAGCCGGAGAACAGTGTTGTGGCTGCTAGAAGGAAGCTGTATCTACTCCACGTGAGTAGAGAGAGTAAGGCTCAAAGTGCATAGGTCAATTAAAAAAAAAAGAAAAAAAAAAAATTTTAGGGTTAGGGTTATAAACTTTGTGACCATGAGTCTTTTCTGAGGTTGAAAAGCCAGTTTGGATTTGTTTAGCCACTTCTTGACAATCTCTTCTTAAAGTCATACGCTCATGTGAAGGAGTTGTCCTTCTAGTGGGTATTACTGCCTGATACCTTTAAGAAACTCCTAGATTTTACTCCAATTATTCTTATAATTATGGGGTTTTTTTGATGCTGTCTCCAGTGTATTCTTTTAATTTCCCTGCAAATCTGTCCTTAAAGGGACTTCTTGTCATTGCTGTTACTGAACTAGACTTGAGAGTTAGTCCCTTCTCAGCACCACCAGCTTCAGTCAGACATGGAGTCTGCTGTATTTATCAGTTTCTGGCCATAGTGTGTTGGAAAAACAAAAAACAAAAACAAAACAAAACAAAAAAACCCCAAACAAACAAACAAACAAAAAAAACCCCTCAACATTGTCTCGATGATAATAAAGAATACACAGAGACACATTCAATGACATCTCCCTCCCTCTTATGATTTCTTCTGGGGTGGTTTCAGAAGAACTGATCTTCACCCAGAAGAGGGTTTGGGTAACTGCCTGGAAGAACCATCTTGTGCCTGGAGAATCTATTGATAAAACACCATCCAAAAAGACTCCTAGGCATGGCTGCTTCCTCCTCTGTTCACCCATCCATAGATAGCAAACAGCCAGAGCCTGCCAAGCGCTCACAGGCTCACTGAATGACCAGTGAATTCTCTCTTGTGCCAGTTAAGAGCTCCTTTCACTGGCTGCAGCACATGCTTGCAGTAACCAAGAGATTTACTGCAAATAACACATTGGCAAGCAGTTGTCTTTACTTCCACTTGCTTCTGGGTCCTCTTCGTGGTCACCAGCATACAAATAGCATGCACAGCACTCACTTTCCTCTAGGTCTTGGATTTAATTAAATATTGCACAAGAAATGTTGCATAAAGCATTATAAAAACCTAATGCTAAGATGCAGCAGTGCCTGCTGGTGACAGTGCTGTCTCTTTGGGCATGCTGATGCATCTGTATGGATACTTACTGAGTTACATTAAATCAACTAAAGATTGCAAAAGAAACTCTAAAGGAATAACATTGCAATGAACTATTGCGAGCTAGGCTTATTAGAGTTAATGAATTTTTTTATGTATGCAGCCAAATGTTTAGAAGATCTATACTGTAATTCTATCTGCAGCAGAAGTATTGGACTTCTGATCTTCAATGAGAAAAGTCACATGAAGTGTGCAAAGTTAGTTTCCAAAGTACAGAAATGAATGCATTTGAAGCAAATCTGATTTTAAAGTATTTTAATTTCCTCTCCAAACTTATATCTGTTATGCAACAAACCATGGCAAAAATCTTTATGTGACTGCCCTAGGGATCATTCTGGCAAATAAGATGAGAGAGAGCATGCCAGCACTGGTGGATTTTCCATATTTTTTGCTTTAAAATGGAAATCTTAATTCTGTACCTCCCAAGCAGATAACAATTTTTCATCAAAAATAATGCACTTCACTTGCCCATTTTTACTGGTGAATTTCTTTGCTTCTTCTACCTATTAAGCATATTGAGTCCCACGACATGTAATATTCAGAAAAGAAAACAGCATTAATGAAAATTGTCAAGGACTTGGAATAAGCATGCACTATGGGCTTTCAGTTATGAAGAGAATAAGAAAGATGAGTTCTCAAAAACTCTGTGGTCTTGGCAGAATCAGGCTTCTAGAATTAACTCTTAAGGGTTTAGTGAAATACACACATGAATGTATTAAAGAAAGATGGACTAGCAAAGACTAGATGAAATATTACCATCTTACTGTCAAAAGTCCATATTTCACAGGGATTGCATTCACACAGATATGTAGTTCACACATTTTTAATACAGGCTAAATAATAATTTTGGATCCAAACTTTACCCCAGCTCATTTTTCTAAAGTTTGAGGTTTTTTAATCAAGGAACATTCTATTGCAGGTTAAGGAAAAACACCATGTAAGTCAATAGTTTTCTTGAAGCCAATAGCAAAATTTGAATTAATTTTCAAGGCATTGTATTTCAATTTTGTGGCTTTGCCAGAAAATAAAGAAAAAGAGGGAGGTAGGGAAGTAGTGGCCATTTTATGAACAGAAGAATAAAGAAAAGGGAGAAAAAAGGTAAGAGGGAAAGGAAAGGAAAGGAAAGGAAAGGAAAGGAAAGGAAAGGAAAGGAAAGGAAAGGAAAGGAAAGGAAAGGAAAGGAAAGGAAAGGAAAACATTTATTTAATTATTTTCTATATTGGAGGTAGAAGGGTCAGGGAAACAATAAAGAGGAACTACATTTGTCTTCTACCTCCCAGAAAAAAATTTTCTTTGAACACCATATTAAAGAGAAATAAGAGATTAGAGGAAGAAATTTAATTTAGATCAGAGGAAATTGTGTGGATAACATGTTCACTGAAATGGTCACTGAGGAGCAACTGGGGCACAGCACCACGTCCTTCAAGAGCAGGACAGTCAAAGCAGCAGCAGGGAAGCAAGCTCATCCAAAGAGACTATTTTGACCAGGAAGGATAAGTACTTTTCTCCTTTTTATTAGACTATGGTTGCTGGAAAATTGACTGTATTGAAGTTAAAAAAGAATTAAAAATCATGTAGAGCATTATACCTTGAATACAATTATGTTACAGAGTCTGCCTTTTTCATCTGTGAATGAGTTAATGCATAAAGAACACCATTTCCCAGCAGTTTTAAGGCCACCACTAGACCACATGTACATGTTTTTATTCTCAGAAAACCTTAAAGGAATTATGTAACACTGTACTGAAGAAAGTCACAGTATGAATTTGTGTAAAAAGCTATCATGACTGTTTCTTGATGTTTAGGCTGAATTCATCATTAACAAATGGATTCATATTTCCAAGAGTCAAACACTTGTAACATTTCTGCTTATTTTTCAGATCTTGTTTTCTGTAGCATGATATAAACTTATTTTTCAGTAATCTACCCCTAAATAGTTTGCTAGAAAGCAGTTAAGAGATGTTTTATGTTTTATACAAGCCTTATCAACAAAATAGAAATGATGGTACAATCACAATGAGGCAGTGAGGTGGAATAAGAAACTTAAGCTTCCCACTGTGATTTTCTTGAATAAAAATTTAACTAAAGTATTATTTTTATGCTATTATGTAACTCATTCATTACTAGGTATAAAAAAGCTGATACTTATACTTTTGATAAGTAATATCAGAAAAAATATTAATTCAATAATAAGTGCTTTGGGTGCATCTACTCCTCAGACATAAAAAAAAAAAAAAAA
>VWZN01016526.1:95969-107158 GCA_013396955.1 Regulus satrapa
CAAACTCAGATGTTCCAAATTTGCAGGCAGTTATTCTGCCTGGACAGCCTGGCTTGAGTCATCGAGGAGCAGGGGTGAGACAAGCTACAATTCTGAATGCATCAATAATATGATACACCCTAACAGCCATATTTACATCAATTTAGAAGAAAAAAAAAAATTAGAACAACTTCAATATCCTCTAATTATCAACAGTTTGATGAGGATCTGATGTGATCTAAACACTCATGCCTGCTAGTCAGGAAGTATGATCATTTGTTATCTTTACAGGAAACTTCCCTGATACCATACTTCTGTGATTAAAAAAAAAAAAAAAGGCAGAATATGCATTAAAAAATGTATTAGAGCTGCAAAACAATTAAGTTATATATTTTATGTGATTGAAAATATCTAGATAAGGAAAAAGTGTATGAATTTTTTTCATGTGCATATTCATGGGATTTTTAAATTGAGTATCTACTAAATCAAAGACAAATTAGTCCCTATATAGTCCTAATTACAGGGCTACTACAGCTACCAGAGTGTCTAAATTAAAATATCTTGAATTAATCAATCTTTACACACTGCATATTTGAACAGATTTTCTTAGCACGACTGTATTTTTAAATGAAAGGAATCAGCTGCTGCAATGCACTGCTCAGGTTCAGTCTAGAGAACAAAAGGGTAGGATGACACCTCCCAGACACTGAGTCATGCTAGCTCTTGGGTGGTTTGTTATGTGTTGTTTCTAATTGAATCCTGAGGACGTTATGACTACCCCCAAGTAGTCCTGTGTATGATTGGAAAAGACACCTGGGTTTTATACAATTACAAGCATATTCAGCAAGGCAGCTCCTGGCCTCAGGATACAAGGATGGCTTGCAACCCATCACATTAGGTGCAGCTGCTTTTTCTATTGCCCTCATGGATGATTTTGTATTTAGGAACCAAGAAGGAAGACTGGGTATGATTGCTTTCTCTTTTTTTTTCCCCAAAGCACAAAATTATTTAGATATTTTTCTTGTAAAAAGGACACACTTAGAAATTAATCTACATCCAGAATCTTTCTTCCAAGTAAATGAAAAACTAAGACAATTAAAAGTACATTCAATTAATATAAAATGGAAATGAAATCTTTTTAGTAATCAGAAGAATCATAAAATATGCACTACTGTACTTGCAACTGATAACAAAACACCTTTTCTAAATCATGCTCTTCTAGTAGAAGTGCCTTGAATTGTCATGTATTATGCATATAGTATTTGTGATGAAAAAAACCACAAAAACTGTGTATCTGAAATTGAAATGCATGTGAATACAGCATTATTTTTTCTATTAAACTAAAACAGGAAGGCAAATTTCCAGGACTTTTTAGTTTATAGACCTTAAAAATGGTGAAAAAATGGACCTGATCCCACCTAGTAACTTAATGACACAACTCTACTGTGAAGTGAGAGGCATGTCAGGGGCTCATGCCTTCCATAATGACTTTTTCATGTTGGAATTGTGTGCCCAGACTCAGGATGCTGTTGAGCTCTTTGCACTGCACTGGAGCACTGGGCTCTGCTTGGGCCTGCACCATTGTGCCTGTGCAATCTCTCGCTCCCAGGGCACCACAAACACCACTGCAGTATCTCCTCAAAACATTCCTGCAGTGTAAACAAATAGTCTAATCATAACTTTCTTTTTCTTTTTTCTTTTATTTTTTTTCCTCTTCCAAATATAATTCAGTAATTCAGAGGTGATATAATTTGGTTTTATCATCAGCTGTGTCTACTGGACTGAGATGTGGGAAAGAGCAGAAGTCCTTCTGTCTGTCCATTTAAGCCTATGAAAATATTAGAGTTGTCTCAAATGGAAAAAAAAGTTTCTCCTTCTTCATCCCATTGACAAGATGAGAAAACCCCAGATCATTGCTAGTATTTCAATTTTAAAACTCATCTAATTTATAACAAATTAAAATCTATATATAGATAACCAAGCTGCAAGAATACCTTAGGAAGGAATCTATTTTCATTATTTTGTCTTGCCTAAAAGCATGTTTTTCAATCTGTGTTTCTCAAATATTGTACATCAGATTCTGGAATGGAAGCTGTCAGCCCCTTCCATGGATGTGGATGGGCTCCTTGAGAACACAACATATTGATTCTGCAAAAGACATTAGTAGAAGAAAGAAAAAACATGCTATTTCTCTCTTTGCTCATCATTCTTCATTATTCTGAGAGAAGATGCACAAAAGCTGATTCTGTTTTTAGTTGCCAACCCAGTAGTGGAAATGTGGGTTGGACAGTGTACTGCGCTATTGGATTACTGATAGAGATTGAAAGGTGCTTCTTATTTTCTCAAGTTTAAACACTTTGTGGCAATCAATCCTTGTTTTCTCAAGTGCCTGTAACCCACTTATTCTTCACTTTTGTGAACAAAACCAACAGGGCCAGGGAACTATTCAGATGATGGAGCTAGGCCGATGAGCAAAATCAGAAAGTCAATATATAAACTGAAAAGTCTGCATAGCAGCATAGCCTACAGGACATGAATTCATTACCTTCACTCTAGTCCATTAACAGGACTGAAAGACCAATAATGAAAATTTATTTTTATTCATTTTCCATGGTGGAAAAGTTCAGTCACTCTCCCTTAACAATTTGAGAAGCTGGGTTAAATACAGGGTCTGACATTATTCACAAAATTGTGGTGATAAAAAAGACAGCCTGGAGAATGAATATCAGGTAATGAAAAACCATTGTAGAGGATAAACTGAAAAAGTTTGCTACTAGGAAGAAATTCTATTTGCTTTCTTCTAATCCTGCTAATTCAGAACTTGCATCTATTGTTAATTCAGACTGCCAGACATTTCATTTTGTTTTGCATTTCTTTGGAGCTTTAAAATGTACAGAAGAGCCCAAAATTTTCTAGGTTGCTTTCAAAAGCCTCAATTAATACTCTTGCAATTTTTTAAGTATATGACAAGGAAAAATATTTGTGTATCTTTGGCTTATGTTCTGACTTAATAAGAAATGACGTGATTAATTCTAATTGATGACTAGCCACCAAATCCTTAATTGGCTAGTAACCATTGAGATATATGTGTCAAGAAAGCCCCATATTCCAGTTTATAGAATAAAAATGGCACAGAAAACAAACCCCAGACTATTTATATAACAGATATTTCACAGTAATATTTATATTAGCGACTGTTTTCCTGAGAGAATTATCAGGAGAAGCTGAGATAAAATATCCTGTGCCAGTAAAGAGGTGTTGGGGAGAAAACCAGGGAATCTGAAGGGATGCATGGTGCAGACACAGGTGTCAGGCAAGGCAGTGCCCTGGCACAGCTGCTCTTGGCCCAGGTACATTAATGTTTACATGCCTAGGAAAATACCTTAGCCTTGACTACCAAAATGTATCAAAAACTGAAGTCAGCATCAACTATTTTTGAGCGATGAACAGTAGAGAGAAGAAAATGCTACTCCAGCAGTTTTAATTTGCGTCTAATTTCAGGTCTGAGAGATATCAGACCAACAAAAAGGCAGTCAAAGTGTGAGAAGGCTGGCATAAACTGCTTTAAATTACACTTCTCCATTGCATGAGTAGTGACTACTTTGCTGAGTGAGCTGCTTTCAGCCCAAAGCCAGGTTTAAGCCCTATCAGAGCACCACTGGAGGTCTCCTGAAAAGAGTACCTAGAAGAAGGTGGTGAAGGACCTAAAGAACAAGTCATACGAGAAGCAGCTGAGGGGGCTGGGATTATTTAACTTGGAGAAAAAGAGGCTTGAGGGTGATGTTATCACTCTCTACAATTTCCTGAAAGAATATTTTAGCCAGGTGGGAGTTGGTCTCCTCTCCCTGGTGATAGGATGAAGGGAAACAACCTCAACAGGCTCTAAGGGAGGTCTAAGTATATATATATATGTATATATGTATATATGTATATATGTATATATGTATATATATATCTTCATTTAAAAGGGTTGTTAAGCACTGGAACAGGCTGCCCAGAGAAGTGGTGGAGTCACCATCCCTGGAGATGTTTAGATGTGTATATTTGACAGGTACGAATATGGTGGACTTGGCAGTACTTTTTTAATGGCTGGACTTGGTGAACTTAAGGGTCTTTCTCAGTGTAAACAATTCTAAGAGACTTTGAATGTGCCTTTTCCTTCTCTGTTTCTCTGCTTTTGCTCCTGTAGATGTTGAAGGCTTGTTTTTTTTTTTCCTTTCTGAGTTTGTACTGGTCACCAGTGTGTGCAGCTGTCTGCACAGGCAGGTTTAGGCTGGTCTGTGCAGCTGCAAGTGATTCTTTTTCCCCTGGTAGACTATCAGTGAGTGTCCAGGGACTCCTGTGTAAAAGGGAGTATAAAGGGTGGAAAAGGCAATGCAAAAACTGGTGAATGTACCTGTAGTTTGCTCTAGACAAATGAGGAAACTAAAGACAGCTCATAATCCTGAGTGGCAGACCTTGATATGTGCAGCAGAAGTTGAATTGCTTATGACAAGTGAATTTTCAAAGGACCTGATTGTGTGTGACAACGGCAAGGGGAAGGACAAACAAGCTTGCTCATCTGTGTCCAAACTGATGGCAAGGCATATATGGGCTGCTGAAAACTCAGCTAGCTCAGACTGTTGAAAGAGCATAGCAGTGTTATTTCTGGTGTTTTCTATCAGAAGCTGATGCAAACTGACAAGCACTGAGTTTGCCTGTAAGGGTTCATATCTCCAGTGATTTTAGTCATCGTAAGTGATCTCTTCTTCCTGTATTTGCATCACTGTCTTCTGTTTTACTTAGAGAGCATTGGGACACAAATTAAGGGGGTGGGTCTATTAGTGATAGCTACCACTAATGCTTCTGTAGGAAACGTATACTAGCAGAATGTGAAAAGTGACATGCTGCTCTCAGAGTATCAGATGATGCAGCCGTTAATTGGCCTCTTGATGAAGGCAACTAATGTGTTTGCAATTATTGGAACCAGAATAGGTGCCTCTGGCAGTAACACTGTGTGCTGAACAATGGTCCCCACAGCCCTGACCTGGCACACGCTCCAGCCAGTATTGTGGAGGGAAAATCAATGTGTGTACTATCTGCTAGCACAAACTGTTTTCCTCTGACCAAAAAAAAAAAAAAAAAAAAAAAAAAAAAAAAGGATTTGCNAGGCAGAGGATGGGGGAAAGAAAGCAGTTGTACTGTCTGAACTGAAGAGACATCTGGACTGTGGAGGAAAGTACAGCAAAGCACACCTACTCCAACTTGGAACCAAAGCTAGAGGTTACCAGTCCATAAGGTGTGATGCACATCTCAGTCACTTCAGCAGAAAAACAGGGAAGACAGTAAGTCACACTGACTGCAGAAAGAAAATTGAGTTAGAGATGTTGAAAAGCTTCATTCATCAATAAATAGCGGCGATGAAGACAAAGGTAAATGAATACATTAATTTTTCTGGGAACATCTTCTTCCACTGTATTATCAGACCTTCCACTGAAATATTTTATATAAGTGACCAAGAGCTCTAAATAACAAATCCTATCCTTAACCAGGTAAAAAAATTTGAAGAAGTCATTCACTGTTCTGTTAATCTGGAGATCACCACATTATTTAAAATTTCTGAAGATAAAAAACATGCATATATGGTGAATATAGATCAGAAGAAGAGATTGCTCTCAGAGGAAAACTTACCGGGCTGGCCTACTACCACAAAGCTGTTTCTAAAGAGGGTTTCGGTGTGGCACAATGTTCTGTCTATGGCCCACATTTGTGTGTTGTTTCTTCATGGTTCACAGAGAAGGACACACTATTTCACAGTTACCATCCTCAATTCAGTCAGTGCTTCTAGGGAAGAGATTTTTGTGACTGAAACAGTAGCTGCTCAGAGCCTGTAGATCAGGGAGCTCAAAAAGGAATCAAGAATTACAGAATAAAATACAAGATTAAAATCTACTTTTTGTCTCAGAAAAAAATGGGAAGAAAGCTGCCCAAAACTCCTGTACAGAACTTGGCAGAATTAAAAGTATTTAGCTGTCAAGTAGGTACAAACATCAGCCCCATGAGATTGAGGGGAAATTTTCATTTGCTGTCTTTTCTCTTTTCAATTTTATAGCAAATTATATGTGAAGAAAGTGTGAATTCAGCTCCTTACATAGGAAGAGAATGTATTTGAACAGTAATATCCTAAAAGGTAATGAGCATAGATGAGAAAACCAAATTCAAAGACATCTCTCAGCCTCTTATGACAGTATGTTTCAAGCTTTGTTGACCATGATCAAATACATCCTTTTTAGTTATCACAGATTTTAATTGCTGGCTGAATTTCACAGAACTTAATGTTGGAATTTTTTTTATGTGGAAAAGAAGACATCTTAATCAGACAGGTTAAAATGTAATAACATACTTGCACATGCTTATCTGGGGTTTGGCATGTGCAAACAAATGCACTCACAGATTTCACAATACAGTAGCTGGAACAACCTTGTCAAACTTCTGTCCTACTTTTGATGTGGAAAATTAGAGAAAACAACAGCAAAGGCATCCTAAAGTGAGAGGGAAAAATTTAAATGTTTGCTTAACCACTAAGTGACCAATCTTATGCATGTTCAACCCTAATAAAGGCAATGAGGCTGCAGCAGTCTAATATATCAGACTAACAAAAGTGGTCACAGTGGTCTTTAGTGTGCACACAGAAAAGTAGGAATAAATTTCACATTAGAATTAAAAAAAATTCTTTTTGTTTACTGTGAATTGTTGTTGAAAAAAAAATAGAAATCACATATGAGACAAAATTATGTATGTAAATACCAATAGAAAACCTTATCAGAAAAACTGAGTTAGTCATTAAAAGCCAGAAATAAATTTACATATTTATTGTTTTCCCTTGTTACAGAAACACATGTAGTTCACCACAGGAATGAAATAAGACATCCTTTCTTGGGGATTTCACACTAATTTCCATGGACAGGATCAATTGAAACAGGGTATTATACAGTTCATAAAATAGGTTCAGGTTTTTATAAGTCCTTCTAGTAATATTATCTAAAAGCAAAACAAAATATTGATTACTAATAGGTGTACATTCTTTTTTTATCTACTGCAAAAAAGGAAAATAAACTTTTTAAACTGGAAAACCAAAAATAGTGAAATGAATAATGTGCAACATGCCTTAAGAAACAAATACTAAAGGAACCAGAACTGTAATAAACTTGTCTTCCAGTACTTGTAGGTATCATTGGTAATAAGTACCTTCTTCACATGGATGTAAGAGCTGACATTGTTATTTTAAGCAGTCCTTAAAATTGCTTCCTTTTTTTTTTTTTTAAAATTTTTTTTAGTGTAGGAAAATAAACATTAAGAGGAAATAATCTACTAGCAGCTCCTGCAGCCACAGGATATCATGGGCTTCTTCATCCAAGATTTGCACCACTTCTGACCACTTTTGACTCTCCACAAGTCTGGAATGATTATCACATATCAGGTGTGATGTTTCTCTGTCCTGGAGGAATCCTTTACTGAATTATCTTAAAACATTTTCATTTAAGTCTGCAGTGTTCCTCTGCCCATGAGTCTTTTTCATTTGTTGTCCTTTCATATGACCTGTTTTTCCTAGTTCCGGTACCTCCTTATGTTTGCCTCATTTACCATCTGTTTTCTTTTCATATTCAGGATAAACTGAGCATTCTGCAGTGCTGCTGTGTCTGCTGAGATTCAAATTCTAAGCATAGGATTCCCATTGCCCCAGCTGCTTAACTCAGGTCTTTTCAAGAGAGACCTTTCAGGCAGAGACACCTTGATGGACAAATTCCTCCTGATTTTAAAGGGACTAAGGGTCCTCATAGGATGCAGGAACAAAGCATCACGCACCTACAGCAAACACAAACCACAAAAGTAATGGAAACATTTGATTTTCCTTCTCTGACCTTTTCCTTGCATGCTAGTGGCATGGCCAGTTGGAAGTACAGTATTCACAGTGGTGAACCAAAGTTGTGTGTTGTTATGAGTGGGTAGCTCTTCTGCCTTGAAGCACAGTCCTGCCTGAATAGAAGCCTGAATCCAGCAAGGATTGCCAGTTCTGTTCACAGCACTGGCCTTCCTCCTAGTATGGATCTGGATGCTCAGGGAAGCAAATTTCTCTCAGTAAACAAGGACTAATTTGAGACTCATCAAAGAAAGAGGTCTCATTTAAGATCTATTTAGAGATGGTAAGACTGATATGTTTTGCAGACCATTTACTGGCCTTTCACAGGGCCACTAACTTCACCCTGAAGTGATGGTTTGGTGATGTGTTAAGCCTGAATTTAAAACTCCTTGCACCAGATCAAAATATATGAGTTGAAATATTGATCTGTCATCTTACTGTGACAGTCCAAAGGCAATAAAAAATGCTAATGTTCTGTCAGGCTTCCTGTGAGATCAGGCACATCTTTCCCTAACTTGAGCATTTTTTTGTGTAAAGAATATCTTTAAAACTTGAAAGTGAAGATAATTTAATGTGCCATCACTCTGCAGAACCTCCATCTGTACTTTTTTAAACTGATCTGTTGACGTTTTCCTCAGATAATGCAATACTCAGATTTAAACCCAAACTTTGCAATCCACAGCTGAGTTCTATATTAAAACCTACCTCTTGTCTCTAGCATTTGTACATGTTTCTTTCATGGTACTATTTGCAAAATAGAGCAGAATAAAGCATTCTGCAATGGATCAAGTTATTTGGTTGACCTAAGTGGAATAGCAAAGCCCTCTAAAAGCAACAAAGAATAATTTGTGAAAATGTCAAACCTTGATAGCACACTACCTCTTATATTTCTTATCATCAACTTAATGGATATGCAGGTAAGTTTTCCCACATAAATAATTAGTACCTTTTACTCCAAGGTTTTCTTTTATAAAGGTGGTCAACACCTTTGTCCTCAAAGAGGTTTCTCTTTATCTACTCACTTTTCTTGCTTTCTGAAACGTCAATGCATGTATATATTGTGTAGAAATTTGGCCTTGTGTAGGAGAGAAGAAACATTTGTATACTAATATTTTATTCAATAGAGTGTTTGCCTTTCAAATTTCAACACATAGTTAATGCAAAAAGACAGAAGTTAAAAGATATGTCAGATCGTTGATCAGCATTCCAACAGAATCAGGCGAAAGCTTCCTCACAGCTCTGATCTGCTTTCATATCAATTCCCACTAATATTAAAAATTAAACCAAATAGCTATTCTGAGGATTACTCAGAGGAGCAATTAATGATTTCTTGTACTAGAAATCAAGCCCTGTTAGTAGAGGACAACTCAACTAGACAATTATTTTACTGCCCAATTTGTATTTTGTAAATGCTGGTGTTTGATATCTATATTTGCAGAAGTACCCTTTCTACATTAACAACAGGTCATAGAGGTGTTTAACTCATTAGGATGTCACAGATTATAATGAAATTGATTACCTTATTCCAGAGCATACTGCATATTTATTTTCATTTGATGACTGTCCCCTATTCCATTTGGTATGACTGACTGGCACTCCATCAGGAAAGATTAAAGACTTCACTGGATTTATTAGACACAGGCCTGTATTTCATTGCCAAAACTATGGATAGCTGCACAAACACTAACATGATTCATGGTTGCTGAAATGTAATTTATACAGATCTTTCATTTACTCTTACTCAGCAGCACCACTCATGTTCAAGAAACTGTCATCACATGAATGTTAATGAGTGAAGGTTTTCCAAAACTGCTGCTCATGCATCCAACTCATGATCAAAGAACAAAGCTGAGGGGAAAATATCATGGTAGAAGAGGAAAAAAGAAATCCTCAAGTTAAAAATGTAAACCAAGAATTTCAGGTCAAAGTAAAATAACTCTTTTCAAGATATTGTGTTTTGATTCAAACTTTTAACTGTCAGCACAAATTAAGTTTTATTCTTTTAAAATGCTATTTATTATAAAAAAAAAAGAACTCTGAGTTTTCAGAGATCAAGATATGCTACTTTGAACTTTCCTCAAATCTCTTTTTAGTACTTAGAACTGACAAAAAATTTCATCATTTTCTTAAATAATTTTTTGATGATTGATTTTATGAAGAAAAGTTTTCTCTCTGTGGGCAAAAATTGAGATTCTTTGCCTGTAGGAACACCAGGTCCTGGGATGCAAAACAACCCATCCATTGTGAATCTAAGTGATAAGCAAGTGAATTTCAAGCTTCTGTTTAAAACCTCAGGCCCTTTAGGACAGAGCAACAGAAGAGTACTGAAAGAGAGGGGAGCTGTCTAGAAAACTGTTGGCATACTTCTGTGGCACAAATGCACCTGGAACAAAGCTCCCCCACCCCCCCTCCTTTCTGTAGAGTTTCTTTATCACTGAATATAAATGATGGCACCTTAAATGTCTTGTAATTCTTGACTGAGAGACCATTTGGCGTTACACCTCTGTTATCTTCCCACAGCAATTCTGAGGCTGGAATGATGGATAGCCATTAGTAATGGATGGCTTGATGATTAATGATTTTTCACTGTTGACATTAAAGAGGATCACTCTAGGTGGATTTTGCCATTGATCAGCTTTTGCACATAGGTTTAGAGCTGAAGCAATATGGAATCTATAATTGGCATTGCAGGGGAGTTGTTAACTGCATTTCACACTGATTACCTGGCCTGGAAAGGTTCCAGCATCTTTTTATTGGGCTTGCCCCAGTGTAGGTATGTGCAAATGGAGGTGATTTGCCATCACAGGATTTGTTCATTTTAAGTTAAAATGGTGTGATCTACGAGTTCACAGAGTCTGCAGTTTATAATATAAATGTTCACTGAACCCTAAACCAGCCACAGGATAAAATGCCATAGGATTTTTTTCTTCCCCAGTAAAGATGCATTGTGTTAAATTTAGTTGTCGTGATTATGAAAGACTTCCAGTATTGCACTAAATTGTGCTCTCTTTGCACAGTATTGCACTAAATATGCTCTTTTTGTCACCAAATCTCGAAGTACAGACAAATGACATTTGACACTGATTAATTCCTATTTAATAACCATTGAATGACTTGTTGATAGAAACAAAAAATATCACATCTGCCAGTGAAAACAAAAGTAGCAGGACATTTCTAATTTTCCAGTGTTGAACTTTGAGCCAAGAAATCATCAATCTCTCTGAAACAGTTTACTGTAGACATGACAGAACTAATGCATCTCCCATTCTAACTGGAGTTTAAAAACTTGGGAGTGTTAGTGTATTTATAG